>MNCI01017459.1:145367-178923 GCA_015680685.1 Gnetum montanum
CCAGGATCAGTTAGCTTCCTGGGAAGGTGGCCTACCTTGATCCAGTCAGTTACGGTATGTGTTAACATAACCGTATGCGTTACACTCCCTTGGACTGAAGGGTGCTCCGAAGCGTTAGTAGTTAGAGGCTTATACATATACCCGTCCGCTTGTTGTTGCGAGACCCTATCCGGGCTCCTAGTTCTGAAAAAAGGTCTCTTTTTTGTATAGTTATCACCAAAACTAGTGTCTGGTTGGATATTTACACTCTCAATATTTACAGATCTCGCGGCGTGACGCTGCTGCGGTTGGGTAGGCAATTCCCCTTGCATTGTTGGAGCAGGAGGTGTTATGGGAACTACTTGAGGAAAAGGTGCGGGTGGAGTTAGAGGATGGACGGGATGTGAGATGTCTCCCGGAGGAGAAGGAGTCCTTCTGAAGTACTCCCGAGCGTGGTAGTGACGGTGTGGGGTAGTGTGACCCAAAGAGTCACCTGGAGAAACCGGCTATTGCACATAATATCCATAAGGATGAGGCTGCCGGTAAGGGTATTGCTGTGTTGGCGGTGGCATCCCCCATGACTGTGGGTATTGCCACTGTTGGTGTTGTCCGATGGACTGTGGAGGTGTTCCACTTGGATAATACGTCACGGGTTGGTGGAACTGCCTTGGGTTACCTTGCAGATAAGGTAACCTTCGAGGTGTTTGCCATTGATTAAGTCTTGGATTTAATGCATACACCCCAGACTCCTGCAGATGTGAGATAATTGGACAACATCCCTTAGGATGGTCATAGTAGCAGACCTCACATCCACCATCATTGTCTGAATCAGAATTTTCAGCCTCATCGGAGTTAGGAATTTTTCCCTTACCCTTGTTATGTGCAGGGTTAAAGTTTCTCCGCATGTTTTTGCCTTTGTCACTACTTTGCTCATCCTTAGACTCCTCTACGATTTTCAGGACTGTTTCTATTCGTGAGTCTAAGGAATCCCACATTTGGTCTACCTTAGCCGATACCTCCGTTGTTAACTTTTGGATCGGCACGGTTTTCCTGTTCACCAACTCTTCGAGTGGTGACTCATCCTCCTCATCACAGAATTTCACTCCCTTCTTGCGAAGGGAGGGATCGCAGTTGTATTCCTCTGCACTTTCTCTTTTACGTAACTCACCCTCTTCCTGCGCTACTTGTTCCAACAAAACTTCAACTTCATAGGCTCTTAATCGGGAGAGTCTCCCTTGGGCGTAAGTCCCAAGATTTCTTCCCGTTTCATTTCGTAGCCCATCCACGAGGTGGTGAAGTTGATCCCGCTTAGTGTACCAATGGCCCGGGCAACAATGTAGCAGTGTGTAGTAACGGGCCATGGCAGCATCCAAGGATTCATGAGCTCCTTGTTTCCAGCCTTGGATTTGCTTACGCAAGTTAGACACTCTGGAGTACGTTTGATATTTGTTGTTGAACAATTCAAGCATCGTACTCCACCTCCTGATGGTTTCCGGTTCTAAGGACCGGTACCAGCTTTCTGCTTCTTTAATGAGTGTCCTTAGGAATAACTTGAGTTTCTGCCACTCATTGTCTATGTTATGCAAGGCGCAGGCATCGTGGAATGCCTGTAAATGATGTTGAGGATCAGCGTTGTATCCCCCTTCAAAACGTGGGATATTATTTATGTTCAAACGCTTGATCCTACTGTCTCTTAAATGCCTTGTGGGAATCCTAATTACCTCTCTAATATCGAGCATACTTTGGGTTGCGAATAGGGGTTCGTCATGATCATCTCTTTCATGACATCTGTGATGCCTACTTGGTGGTTCCCTATTCTCCCTACGTCCTTGCCCTTGTCCTAACTCCTCTCGATTTTCCTGTCGAGGCATTTCATCTCTTTTACCTTTACTCTCTACATTATGCCCATGGTGGCTGCGCCCAGATCTGGAAGGAGAGTGTGAATGATAAGATGAAGGAGAAGAAGAAGGGGATCCATCACCATGGTGATGTTGCGTGCCTTCTCTTCAGCTGCTTCGGCCCTGATCGTTGTGACGATCAACGAGTCCATCATTAGTGTGAGTAGTTGTTCCTACCGTGAACAGCTGGTGCTCACAGGGATCAGAGCCTGAAATATGTATTGTTGATCTAAGGCCCTGATGCCTAACCTCTTCACTAGAGTGAGGGGGAGGAACATCATTTTCTAAGAAACCCATCGTGAGGGGTTCCTCTTCTCCTATTTCACTAATGACGTGGGGAACCTTGCCCTTCAATAGTGAATGTTGGCTCTCTTGCCTTGCATCCCGAATACGTTGGGCGTTTGTGGGATGATAATCCCTTGTATCATGGTCATCCAAAACCTATTTTGCAAATAGCTCATGCATGCCAATATGTGCCAAGGCACGGAAAAGCATGTTGGAAGCGGAGCGATCTGGGGGTAACACGATGTTACCTTGCATGTCTCTCCACCGCAGTTGCTCATCTTGATGGAAAACAAAGGTAAAATCCGGCACATACTCATCAGGATGAGTATATGTGACTTTGGATTGTTGAGGACATGGTTGATTGCGGTTATGCATATGATCCTGACTTTCTCCTGTATTCTCCTTAGGTGAGTTGATTTCATGAGAAGATGCCATTTCGAATGGTGTGCTAATTTCCACCGTTATTTATGTTCTTGATTAACTGATTAACACTAAGGTTCATTTAAGCTCACAACGATGTGAGTGATATCCCTTATGTTAAATTGGTGAAAAAACACTTAGTCCCTGGCAATAGCGCCAATGATGAGTGGCGAGGTACCCCTACACTCAACCATACGAATACGAGCATACACGCGCGATCCGGTCGAACTCCGTAGACTAAATGCCTTAACGCCACAAGAAACGCTTGGGGTAAATCATTCGTTGTCTTCCCATGCTTTCTTGTAAGTGTCACGGTGTATTGTTAAGCAAGTCTAAGGTATGTGATTTTTTTGGTATTTTTCGGCTTATCTCCTATGCTATCAGGGGAAAAGGTTGAGAAACTAAGCTAACTCTAACTACTGTCCTAAGTCTAAATTAACTAGCGTCAGCATCTGTTCCCACTTACCGGACACACCCTGAACTATGCAAATGCGGCTTACCAAACGCTAATCGTTACTTGGATCGCCACACGTAACGCAAGTGCTCGAAGTGGTCATACTGAGGCACCTATTTAGCTTAAGTGTGATAAGCAGCCGATTCCTTAGCTAGCCGTACACACCCGTGGGTGCTCGTAACTAAGTCGTACTTATCACACGTTCTAGCCTAGCAATGAGCAACCGATTCCTCAACTAGCCATACACATTGGACTACTACTGGGATTACCAAGCACAGAATCCTGGAATACGCTACTGGGTTACCAAGCAGCCAATGCTTGTAATTGAGTCATACTCATGCATTGCGTCAAGCAGCCGATTCCTTGACTAGCCGTACACGTCCGTAGACGCTCGTAATCAAGTCGTACTTGAATGCACTAGGAAAGCAGTAAATGAAAGCAATAAATGAAACCATGTGCTGCAAGGTTTATCCAATCAAGTTCACACAACTTGGGTTCAGGTTTACAAGTTGCTCGAATAAAGAGCCGTTCACTCTAGGACTCCTACTGCGGGCACATGGGGAAAAATTCTAACTCTGGAGTGATCAATCTGCCAGAGCTTCGCTACACTAGCCAGGATTGGGAAATGAAGGGAGTGCCGCCTCTTATTTATAGATATGGCGGCGGGACGCGATATTGCAGTGGCCGCGATATCGCGTACACGATATCGCGGCACATGCAAGTCACGTCTCATCAATTATCTTCAGTTTTTTCTTGGTGTCCTTATGGTGCTTGAACTTGGCCTCATACACTAAGTACAAGCTAGCCACCTACTTTTCGAGTTCTGGCCATGACCATCCAATCATCAGCATCGCTAGGTTCACATATCAGAGATTGGCCAATTCCATATACTTTATCATTTCTTCAATTTGCAACTCCTTCAAGTGAATCTCTTCTTTATTGTAGGTATCTATCCCATCAATGATGAATTGCCACATCTCTCTTCCTTTATGGAGTTGCTAAAAGGCCTCATTTACTTTTTCCTTAGCCATTTGGATATGTTTTTCATTTACTTCTTTCTACAAGCCAAGCTAGTCACAGCAGTGATCTTTTACTCTCTCAAATTTGAGAGCCTCATTTTTCTAAGTAGTGATCTTAATGGTAGATTTGTGGCATAAGGCATGAACTTCCTCCATAGATAGATTATAATTCTCTGTGGCCAATTTCTTCAATTCTGTGTTAAACCTAGTAAGTCGCTCCTACTATTAATGAATGAATTCCTACATCTATTATTTCTGTGCATCAACATTTTGCAGGCGATGATTTTCTGTAATTAATGTTTCATTTTCTTAGTGCATCTGAACCAAGTCCTTTTGAACCGAGTAGGCTTTTGCTTCTACTATGAACTAGTTGAAGATGGAAATTACCATTCCCTATTCAGCTTTTTTTAATTGTTCTTGAAGCTACTAAAAAGCTTAATCTCTATTTGTTGCAAGGTTGAGGAGTTTGAGATTAGCAAAATGGGTACGCAATTTAGCAAGCTCCACGGCCAAGCATTGGTTTTATGCGTGAGCCATTTCGAGTTGTCCTTTAAAATGATTCATTTGCCATTTTCTTCGAGCACCTTCAAATTGATTGTAGTAATGTTGTCTAGAAAATCAAAGATGTCCAGAATTGATTACTTGATCCCCACCAATTGGTCTAGCAACTCTTCATGATGGGCTACACTCAATCTTCCACTAATAGTTCCTATGGATGTCTACACATCTCGAAATCCAAATACATCTAGTACAAACATTGTAGGTTTGTTACATGTTTCTATGATTTGGTCAGCAACAACTTCTATAGCTGTCTCCTATCCTTGGTGCTACATCACTAGTATAGTTTCCCCCTCGCCCTCCTCCAAGCATACCAAAAAGGAGGTGGCATTCCTAGAGATTTCTAGAAATAAATGGTGTTGAGATAGAGACATCGTCACCTTTCAAGCACTAAGATTTGATCTATGTTCATTGGGCTGAAAATATACACCTCCTTCCATCTGACTAAATGTTCAAGCCACATCATTAAGGTGACTCATTGCAGGCTAAGATATAGATGAATCTCCACCACTTATTCCTATTGGCTTCTTCTACTCATGCACAATTTGTTCTTAGATTTTGCACAAGCACTCAATGGATACATTGGCATCCAACATTATTTCTTAAGTGGATGGTGGAGGTGATAGTTGCTGCTCCTCTTCCTTGAACATGGCAGGTGTCTTGTCCTTCATCATCTCGGATCAATAGGCTATAGGAGTATGTTTGATCATCTCATTTGCATAGTAGATTATCTCTACCCTTTTGCAAAGTTTTTAGATGAGGCATGGAAAAGGTAGGGTTTTCCTTCCATGTTTATTTTCTTTGAAATTATTTTTGATCTCTAGGTAGATAAATTATGGAAAGTTCACTAGAAATCTTTCACTTAGAGTAATGCATGCTTGAGTGAAGAAGGTAGTCACCTTACTAGGCTTCATTGTCAAATTGAAGTGATAGGCCGCTATCTTGAAGTATACACATTCCACTCGTGTGAGCATGCCAAACTCCTTATGATCAACCCTGTAACACCACTGTGTCCACTCCTTTTTGGCCTTAAGGTTAGCTTGCATAAAAAAATCTGTCAATTATTTCCCAAAATCAAGCAACCCAAGAGATTTTGCAATGACTTCAGCTAAGTAGGACACTAGAATATCCTTGATCATCACTATGGAGCTTGCCCTTTTGTTATTTTAGAAGAGGTATGTCTCTCCATGTACCACACCCTGCTGAAAGTAATGATTGGCCACATGGAAGAGGTTTGCATTTATGTCTTCACTTTTATTGGAGCATGCTCTAAGAATGACCTGAAATTTAGTTCATGGAGAACTGAGCATTGGACATCGTGGGGCCTAATTATGTTGAGGCAAGCTTGTGTTAATGTGACTTCAAGTCTTAGTACAAGCCCTAGTACTTCCCCTCTCTACAATTATTCTATTGCAATCTTCTTCATGAATATGTCTAATAGATTCCACTTTGGGCTCCTCCCAAAGAGGTCCCATTGCATGGGTTTCCTCTACCTATTCCTAGGCTTGTTCTTGTTGGCCCCGTCTAGTTCTGGGTCATTTCTCCCTTAGTTGAGAGGGTCCTCCCTCGTACTATCATTTCAATCTTAATAACATTTTTAATCACAACATGACCACGGGTTAGCAATTATTGTGTAACGTGAAACAATTGGGATACCTTAACTCCTTAAGACAATTATACTTAGCTAAGTTGTAATTATGGCTGATTTGATCAATTTTAATCATTATTTTATTTATGTTTTAATGTTAATAAGTCATACCAGAGGGTGTTAAAAGGGTTAACTCTTGAAAATTGATCATTTCATATCATTATATTCATTAACCCTCCAGGGAAGTTAGAAAAAATTTCAAAAAATTTCATCAAAAACCTTAAGGTTTGCGGCCCCCATGACTAAGACCTTACCTTCGGTATCTGCAAGATCAAAGAATGGACTGATTTGGAAAAAAAATTGGAAATTTATGGACTTTGGATGGTTTTTGGCTTTGAAAAATGGTAAAAATTTTACTCTTGTTATGAAGTAAATGAAAAAAAATTGCAAAGTGTTCAACGATATATATAGAGTTTTTGGCTTACATCAACAAGTCCTAGTCGATAAGGCCCAGTTGATGGGGTCAGCTATTAACCATCATTGACTTTGGTCAAAATTTGAAAAGACAAAGAGTTTTTGAGTGAAATTGAAGTTAAATGGAATTACAAAAAGCCATGCACATGATGAAACTAGTAAAAGAGGGTGTTGGAGTTTAGCAAATTTAGTAAATTGAGAAAATGGTTTGGAGAATGAATTTTATGAGTTCAACTAGCACAAAGCTAGATGTACAATGAAGAACGTGAAAGATAAGATTGTAGCAATGTCTAAGGTAAGGGACTTAACATCCAAACTAAGAGATATGCAAGTGGGTCTTCCCCATAGCAAGAAGATGCCCTTTTTGCCCTTGCATAACCTTAACTGAGTCTATGGGCCCCATAGTCAATTAATGGTCATGAAAAGTTAAGGACCAACCATAAAGAATCTATCTAAGAATTCCAACATATCAAACTAAGACATAAACCATAACATAGAAATAGGAAGTGAGGTGAGTTATGGCAGCATATATGGATGACTGAGAAGGTGGGATGGAATCCTAAATTGAGGTCATAAGAAGTCCCTTATGAAGTTTGTGTTTAAAATGAGCTAAGAAGATCCATACTTAGTCCAAACCAAAACCAACCTCTTTCAATGACTTTGCATCACCACTCCAAGACCGAGCCACCCCCTCAAGACACCAGAGTATTCCCACAAAACAACCACCATTCCATAAAGAGAAGAGAAGAGAGGAGGAAGTGAGAGAGGTCCTTAGTTAACGGGGACCTTCACGCATGGGTAACATGTCTTTCTAGTCCCATAATCAGTGATTATAGCCAGTTTATTTGTCTAAGGGCTGTGCTTTGAATTCCCATCATGTTTTTTTTTTTGTTTTTTTGTTTTGTTTTTTTTTTTTTTTGGATGGGAACCACACCATGCAAATACTTTATTCAACTTCATACTATTAGACAACATGGAAAGGTAAGAAGCCTATGAAAACACTCAAGCACCTAAGTAATTAGAAGAGTACAAAGAGTATTAAGTTCCCTTGAAGTCACACCTTGTTCAAACCTTTAAACAACATTAAGCATAAACCACCATTAGTAAATAGCCACATTGGAACTGTGTCTTGTAATAATAAAGTATTTTTATTAGTAAAAATAGTGAAAAGTCACACACACAAAATTGCAAAATATATAATAAAGTATAAAATATTCAAGATAAAACATACTAACAATGTTGTAAAATAAAAAATTGAGAAAATCAATAGAACAAAAAACTAAAAAGAGGTAAAAATTAACAAAGCATAAAAAAATGTATAAAACAAAAAGTGAAAAATTGAGCCATGTGTGTGGTTAGCATGGATGGCCATCTTCCCCATGACTGAGTTGAAAGGAGAAGATGTGAAATATAGAGCATAGTTGTCCATCCAATGACGTAGTAGTTGCATTGGCTTATCTTGGCTCTAGGAAAGATTTCACTTGTTGGATGTTGACCAACTGCTTTCTATGTGGCCTCTTAGGTTTGTAGATTAACATGGCCCCAAAGGGAAAGGTTTCAAAAATTATATAAGTTCCCTTCCACAATGTTTGAAACTTTATTTTCTAGGGTACATGTGTAGGATTCCAATAGAAAACCTTATCTCTAGGTTGAAATTTTACTTTTTGTATTTGAAGGTCATGATGTTGCTTGTTGAATGCCTTATGCACTTCATTCAAAGATAGGGCCACTAATCAATTTTCATCTAGCACATTCAACTTGATCAATCTTTCTCTTCATGCTAGGCTCAGGTCAAGATCCAGATCATAGGCTATTAAGAGTGTACGAAGCTTAGATTAAATTAGGTGTTGGAAGTTTTTTATACACTAGCTCATAGGGAGAGTAGCCAATAGGGAGATTCCATGTTAATCAATAGGCCCAAAGTGCATCATTAATTTTTTGCTCTAGTCACTCCTATATTTGCTAATAATTCTTGTTAAAACCTTTATAATCTCCCTATTAGTTACCTCTACTTGACCGTTGGCTTAGGGGTGATAGGATGTTGTTAATTTATGTTCACCCCCAAGCATTGTATGAGTTTTCAAAAAGTGGCACCTATAAAATGAGTTCCATTGCTAGAAATCAATGTACATGACACCCCAAACCTATTTACAACACTTTTTTGTATAAATCGAGTAGTAGTGGATGATGTACAATCGGTGATGGCTACTACTTCTGCCCATTTGGTGCAGTAGTCAACTACTACGATGATGTCTGACTTTCCATTGGACATGGGTCTGATGGAGCCCATGAAGTCAATGCCCCATATTTCAAAGGGCTCTAGTGGTTAAATCCACTATTCAAAAACCCTCTATTCTAGTGATCATCCCATCATCTCATTGACAACATTCATTGGAACAAACAAATTGGTGGGTGTCCTTGAAGATTGTAGGTCAATAGTATCTTGCCATCAAGATTTTTATGGCCATGCATCTCCCTACATAGTGGCTTCCACAAGGGCCTTCATGAGCATCCTAGAGAACATGCAATTGGTCTATATTAAGGACACACCAATGAACTAGGCCATCGACACTCACCTTGTAAAGGTGTCCGTTAGTTTCCATGAAGTACTTAGCCCAATGAGGAAACTATTATTTCTTCCTAAAGTCTAGATCTTATGCATCTCTTGAATGAGAAGGTAAGTGAGGATGTCATCGTACCATGTTATTTCTACAAGCACTTGGTCATTTATTGCTCTTGTAAAGAGGAGTTCATCTAGAAATTGATCAAAGAGTAGGCTCTCCTCCTCTTTGTTATCCCATCTTAACCAAGAGAGATGGTCAGTGACCACATTCTTAGTTCCTTTCTGATCTACCATTGTGTGATTGAATTCCTACAAGATCACTAGCCACTGTATGATAGGAGGGCTTACCATCAGCTTGTTCCTTAGGAAGTGGATGGAACTATGTTTTGTATGCACAAATACTTTATAGCCAAGCACATAGATCTTGAACATTTTGAGAGCATACACCACTACCATTAGTTCTTTCTTAATTGTGGTGTAATTCAACTATGCACCCACAATGCTTCAGCTCATGCAATGGATGTACTATAGACATTTCTTATCATCTAGCTATGTAAGCATGGCTCCCAAGGCATAATTAGATGCATCTATCATTATGTCAAATGGTTTGGACTAGTCTAGTGCTCTTAGAATTGGAGTTTCTACTAGTTTATCCTTTAGCTATTGGAATGCATGTTTGCACTCCTTGATTTAGATGAATGGAGCATCTTTCTTTGTAAGATCAACTAATAGTTTTATGATCTTAGAGAAATTCTCTATGAAATGTCAATAGTAGCCAGTGTATCCAAGGAATGATTAGATGTCTTTGACTATCTATGGTTGGTGTGTGATTCCTTGGATAACCCTTATATTTTTCGAGTCTACCTTAATCCTTGTCTAAGTAATTCTATCCCCCACTAGTATGCCTTACTAGACCATTAAATGGCTTTTTTGCCAATTGAACCTAAGGTTTGTTTCAACACATCTTTTCAATACTTGCTCAATGTGATCTAAGGATTGCTCAAATGTCACCTCATAGGTAGAAAAGTCATGCATAAAGACTTCTACCCTGCTACCAATCTACTATTGAAAAATACTAAGGACCAAGCGTTGGAATGTTGTAGGAGCATTGCATAGACCAAATGGCATTTTGCAATATGCAAAAGTATTCCAGGGACTTATGAACATTATTTTTGCCTAATCTTCTAGTGCAATGTGGATTTTGTTATAGCCACTATAACCATCCAAGAAGCTATAATAACAATGCCCAAATATAGTGTCCAATACTTAGTCCACAAATCGCAATGAAAAATGATCTTTAAATGCTACCATATTCAATAGCCTAAAGTTGATGCAAACCTGCCACTTGTCACCTTTCTTTGGCACAATTACAAGTGGACTAACCCACTCACTATCCACGATGGGATAAATGAACCTCACCTTGAGGAGTTTTTCTATATCCTCTTTGACAATCTGCTTCAACTTGGGGTTTAGCCACCTTTGTGACTCCCTTCATGGCTTCATGGCTAGGTTAGTGTAAATGTGATGCTGGCATATCCTTGAATCAATTCTAGTCAGCTTAAGATATGACCAAGCAAAGGCTATTGGACATTTGTTAACCACCTTCAATAGCTTGTCTTTCTATTTGAGAGCAAGATTTGCATTAATGATAATCGACTTGCCATTGTCTAAAACTACATACTCCATGCTAGCTGGTAGATTTTTTAACTCTAGGAGCTCTTGCTTGAAACTATTAGGGATTTCCAACTCTTCCAAAAAGGTATCATCATTTTCATCATTAGAGTTGCTGATGAACTTGCTCAAGTTCATCCCTGCCCTCAACATAGGCACATGTTAGGCTCTTAGTAGGTTCCATGCATAGTGTGCTACTATCAGAGTTAGCTATCAGCCACTGGGTACCCTTCTATTTTGTGGGTACTATGTACAAGCACCTTTGGATATCTATTTCTTATGCACACTGATTACATGCTTTGAAAAATTTACTTTTAATGGACCATATTTTCTACATGTAATTGCACCTATTCTAGCTATACATGATGCATGGAATTGGCTTCTTCTCAAGCCATCCAAATTCATTCACCTTCGAGATTTTCAAGGAGAGGTCCCTGATGCCCATTAGTGCATAAATAGTGCTTAACCATGCATGTCCCATAATGATGGGGAAGTTGCCCTTGCAGTTTTCTACCTTAATCACAAGAAAATCGATAGAACAACACCACCCACAAACTATTGTTACAATTTCCTCCACTAATCCTAAAGGAATAATGATTGATTAGTCTACCAATTCCAAATGAACATTGCTCTTCTTAAGAGGTGGTAGGTTCTAGGCTTTGTCCATGTCATAGGAGATGAGATTGACACTAGAACCATAATCAAGAAGAGCCCTGCATGGCTCATGCCCTACGATCTGCAAGTAAATAAGAGGACTTCCTAGGTCATATCATTTCATGGGAAGGTTGCTAGCCTTAATCTAATCAAAAATAGCATGAGTTAGCATCACAGTGTAGATCTAAGATGGAATTTGGTTTGAAGGGTTCTCGAATGTGTTTGATGCAAAGGATGAGGGTGTTGGAGATATAAGGTGACTAACTGCATTAGGTTGTAAGGATTTTGGAGGACTATTGGGTTAGAAAAATGGTTGTTTCTTGGATTGATTGTTTGAACCACTTGGATGGAAATCTAGTTATACATTTACAGCCCTCGTAGCATTTCATTGTTACAATTGTGAGGGAATTTCATCCTACATGGACAAAGCAAGAGGTAACTAGGTAAAGGATGGAGGGATGTGTGTAGACATATGCAAAGGATGATATGGATATGGGTGCTTCTCTCAAGTAGATGGCGAATGAGTTCAATGGTACTCTAGAGGGTAATAGTGATACTGAATGAGGCATGGCTAGCCGAACTTCATCTAGAAACAATTTATTGAACATAGTGCCTATATAGATCTAGTTGCCTATAAGGGTACTGCTATCTTGGTGGTGGCATCCCCCATGATTGTGATTGCTGCCATTACTAGTATTTCTCATATGATTGTAGTAGAGCTCCACTAAGATAGTAGGCCTATGGTTGTTGGTGGTACTACCTTAGATTGCCTTGAGGATAAGGCAATCATTTAGGTGCTTGCCTCCTTACTTGTTGAGGATTTAGCACATACACCTTAGACTCTTGTAAGTGTAACACCACAGGGCAACATCCCTTAGGATTTTCATGTTGACAAATTTCACACCCAACATCATCATCAAAGTCTATCTCCACAACTTCTTCTACTACAGTAGCTTTTCCCTTACCTCTTTGGTAGGCACGTTCAACTTCTTTCTACCTCCTTTGGTTGTGATCACTATTCTTCTCTTTGGATTCTTTAGTAATCTTCATAGCAATTTGAAATTTTTCATCCAAAGAGTCCCATAATTTATCAACCTTAGCCAAAATATCATAAACATATTTTTGGATGGGCAAGATTTTTCTATTCATTACTTCATCAAGTGGCGATTCCTCCTCATCACAAAATTGGACCTCCCTTTTCTAATGGAAGGGTCCCTATTGTATCCTTCTACACTTTCTCTTTTTTGCAACTCACCTTCTTCTTTTTCTATCTACTCTATCAGCCTTTGTATCTGATGAGCTCTTAATTCAAATAGTCTCCCTTGGGCATAAACACCAAGAGTTCTTCTAGTTTTTGCTCTAAGCGCATCTATGATGTGGTAGAGTTATTCCCTCTAAGAATAACCATGTCCAAGGCATCATTGTAAGAGAGAATAATATCTACCCATGGCAACATACAAGGGTTCATGTGTTCCTTATTTCTAGCCTTGAGTTTGCCTTCGTAGATTGGACACTCTAGAGTATGTCTAGTATTTATCATAGAATAACTCAAGCATGGTACTCCATATGCAGATAAATTCCAGCTCCAAGGACTACTACTAGCTCTTTGCCTTTTTGATGAGCGTCTTGGGAAATGGCTTTAATTTCTATCAATCATTCTCTATGTTTTGTAAGTTGTAGGCATCATGAAAGGCTTGTAGATGGTTTTGTAGATCAGAGTTATATCCCCCCTCAAATCTTGGGATATTTTTCATGTTTAAGCACTTGATCTGACTATCTTTCACATGCCTAGTTAGAATCTTAACTACCTCTACAATGTTAAGCATGCTTTGAGTTTCCCACAGAGGTTCATCATCATCATTGTGTCAATGACTTCAATGATGATTTCTACCACCCCTTCATTCTTGGTGGGCTCCACAATCATTGTTATCTTATTGATCACCTTCATCACAATTATTTCTTTAGCAGCTTCTATTAGAACCAAAAGATGTAGAGGAATGTTTGAAATTGAATGAAGAATATGAAGAGGAAGGTGGACCACCACCACCACCTCTTTGCTTATCACGACCACAATCCTTAGATTCCTTATCATCGTGATTCTTGCTCGAGTCCCTACCTTGACTACCACTTTTTCCTAAACCTAGTTTGTTAATAGTGGACCACAAGTTTAGGGCCACACCCTCATCACTAATAACAAGGGGTGAAGAATCTTCATGTTGAGAACCCCTAGAGGGAGGATCCTCATTGTCAATTTGGTTTAGTAGGAACAATGGATTGGTGAAGTGTTTTCCCTTCACAAACTCATGGTGCTTCACCTAGTGTTAATCTCTCCTATGTTGTGCATCAGTGGAATGATAGTCCCAAGTTTCATAACCATTCACAATGTATTCCTCTTGAAGAGCTTGGATGCCTAACTTCATAAGAGTTTGAAGTAGCATCATGGGCACATATCAATGGGGAGGCATTACAATGTTGCCTTCCATATCACACCATCATAATTGTTCATCCTAGAGCATGATAAAGGTGAAATTAGGCACATACTCATCTAGATGAGTATATACCACCTTGCACTATTGTGGGACTGGTGGTTTGACATCTTCATGCTTGTGAGATGAAGACATTTTTCAAACAAATAAAATATCAATGTGCTTTTGTAATTATATAATTTGAGAATGATTTCAACCTTTGGGTTTGTCCAATGATATTAATAATGTTCACTAATCTTAGATAGTGCATGATTCAACACAAAGAAGTCCCCAACAACAATGCCAATGATGAATAGCGAGGTACCCCTATGCCCAACCATATGAATCACAAAGTGTTCATGTGCAATTTGGTTGAATTTCATGGACTCTATAGTTTCCAATGCACTAGTTCTCTAGGAAGTAAAATTTACGTTGAGGACATTCGTCTTCCCAAAAACACTTGTGAAGCTCAAGAATATGATTTAAGTGTAATTGAGGCACATATTTTTGTCATTTTATATTTTATGATTTCGATGCTTGAAATAAACAAGATAAAAAATAAAGTAATTTAATACATACTTTAATCTAATAAGCTAACTGTTGTTCAACTAGTCCTAGCATAAGTATCTAGTCCCACTTGTTGTACACATCCTGAACATGTATAACATTGCTAGGTTATCAAGCATTAAGCGTTGTTGGGATTACCAAACATCATACACATGCTCGAAGTATTCATACTTATGTGTTTACTTAATTACTATTTATCTTATCTCCCTTAACTACTTAATTAGTTTAATTATTGGAAAACATTGAATAAATAGTTGAAAACATTAACGACATGAATGAAACATTTAAACTATCTAGAATGCTACAAGGCTTATCAAGAAGTTCATCTTTATCACCGCACACCATCATGCTCAGGTATAACAGTGCTCGAATAAAGATCCATACACTCAATGACTCTTGTTGTGGGCACTCAATAAAATATTCTAACTTTTGAATGGAAAAACTACAAGATCTTTGCTACACTATGATAGACTAATGCCTAAACATGACCAATTGGCATGTATTTATAGGAAAAAATAGACCCTATGTCAACGGGGCCTAATTAATGAGGCCTCATTAATGCAGCCAATCCATAACTCATCATCAAGATTAGGAAGGATTCAAAGGTGTGCACAAGGTGTGACTTCAAGGGGACTCAATACTCTTTATACTCTTTCACTTACTTAGGTGCATGAGTGTTTTCAGGGATTTCTTACCATTCAGTGTCAACCAATAATAGGAAGTTGAATAAGTCTTTGCATGGTTTGGTTCCCATCCAAAATAAAGAGAGAAAGAGAGAGAGAGAAATAATAATAAAATAAAATATGATGAAAATTCAAGGCACATCCCTTAGATAAATAAATAGGCTATAAGCATAGTTATGGGACTAGAAAGACATGTTACCCATGCTTGAAGGTCCCCTCTAACTAAGGCTCTCTCTCACTTCCTACTTTTTTTTTCTTCTCTTTAAGGAATGATAGTTGTTTTGTGGAAGTACTCTTGTATCTTCGGGGGATGGATCATCCTTGGAGTGATGATGTGAGTCACTAAAAGCAATTGGTTTTGGTCTAGAATAAAGATGGATCTTCTTAGGTCATTTAAACACAAATCCACAAAGGATTTCTTATGACCTCAATTTGGAACTCCATTCCACATTCTCCATCATCTTTCCATCTTATCATAACTCACCTCACTGCCAGTGTCCATGTTCTTGATTCAATGTCTTTGTCTAACATACTTAAATTCTTTGGTAGAATCTCTTGGTTTTTGGTCCTTGACTTTCATCAACCATTAATCGCCTATGGGGCCCACAGACTCCTTAGGTTGAGGTTACGCAAGGGCAAACAAGGCATGTACCTATTATGGGGAGGACTCACTTGCATATCTCTTAGTTGGATTCATTATGCACCTGATCCTTCAACATTTTTGCAACCAAAATCTTTCATGCACCCATCTTCTGCATCTAACCATGTGCTTCTTTAAGAATTTTCTTCAATTCACACATTCTCCATAAAATTTTTGAATTTTTGAGCTTTCAAAGATCCTCTTCAATGATTTCATCATATACTTGGCTTTTCTGGGACTCCATAGACCCCAAATTCATTCAAAAATTCCTTGTATTTTTTGAAATATTCAATTTTGAAAATTCTGTTTAGGAATCCCATAAACGGGGCCCTATCGATAGATTCCATGCATATACAAGGCCTCATCGAAGTAGTGCAAAAATACGATAAATATGTGCAACCTCCCTTAGAAATTTTTACATTTGCTCAAAAACTCTAGAGGAGTTTTTGCAATTTTCAAAGCCCAAAACCTTCCAAAGTCCATAACTTCCTAACCGTTTATCCAAATCACTTCATTCTTCAACCCTATAGCTCCCAGAGGTAAGCTCTTAGTCATGGGGGCAACAAATATGCCATTTTTGATAGAAAAGTTTTCACCATTTTTCTAACTCCCACAAAGGTTTAACTAGGAAATCAACATTTAAACACCAAATTACAAACATTAAACCCTTTCAACAAACTCTGATGACACTTATAATAAAAATTAATGAATAAAATAATTAATCTACCATGGTCCAACCATAGCCAAGTGTAACTAATTAATGAGATAAGATATCAAAATATTTTAAGTTATACATTATATCTACTAATCCATGGATGTGTTATGACCACAAATGACACCAAAAGGCAAACACACACAGGAAGGAGGACCATCTCAACCAAGGGAGAAATGGCCAAGAATGAGAAGGGACTAAGAAAAAGCCTAGGAAGAACTAGTTACAACCCATACCACGAGACCTCTTAGGGAAGAGGTCGAAGTGGAGTCTATTTGTCAAATTCCAAAACAAGTGGTAGAAATAGAACATTCCCACTAGGATGAGGCACCAGCTCAACAATTAAACCTTGAGGTGACTTTGAAGAAGGCCTGTGTAACTCAAATCAGATCAAGGGAGGTCCAGAAGATGCTACTCTAGGATTTAAACTTTGACTCTTTCATGGAGCAAGCACCTAAGGAGGTACAAGACCAATTGAAGACCTCTCCCATGTGGCTAATTATCACTTCCAATGGGAAGTGATATATGGAAAAGATGTTCTTATTTTGGAATAATAGGTAGGCTGATTCAATGGTCAAAGTTAAGGACATTTTAGTGTCCTACTCGATGTAGACCATTGCAGAGGCACATGAGTTGCCTAAATTTGGGATGAATCTCGCTGAGATGCTAATGCAAGAAGACCCCAGCATCAAAAAGAAAATTATTTAGTAGTGCTATAGTGTTGACTGCAAGGAGTATGATGCGCTCACACCAGCAAAAAGAATCCACTACAAGATTGTGGTCTTTTACCTAAATCCCATAGTGAGGCCTAGCATGATCACTACCTTTTCTGCCCATGCATGTGCCACTTTGAGTGGGAGATTCTCAGTCAACCTTACATAGTTAATCTTTTTGGAGATAGAGAAGCAGTTCAAGGAGAATGAACGTAAAAGAAAGACACTTCCCTTCCCATGCCTCATCAAAAAACTATGTTAGAGAAGAGGAATAGTCCACTACACTAATGATGTTGTCTGATGCACTCCAAGTGCTAATTGGGCAGATATGATGAAGGATAAAATCCCTACAACAATCCTCCAAGAAGAGGAATATAGGCACCACCTCCACCTATCACTCAAAAAATTATGTCAAACATTGCTACAACATCCTAATGGTTGTGCAAATACTAAGGATGGATCTTAAGTAAGCAAGAGTAACAAGCAGACATGAGTAGTGGAGACCCATCTGTGTATAGACCAATGATGAGTCACTTGAATGAGGTGGCCTAAACAATTAGCCTAATGGGAGGTGGTGGATCCATTTTCTCAGCCAAATGAATGCAGTTGTCCATGAGGTCAAATCCTAGTGCCAAAGAAGTAACAGTATCTCTCTCAAAATAGTAGTAACTCCTAGAGATTTTTAGAAATGTTGTGACCTTCTTGGTATGCTTGGAGGAGGGCGAGGAGGCAATGGTACTATTGATGTAGCACTAGGAGTAAGAAATAGTAGCAATGGTGGTTGCTAACAAAATTTCCAAAACATTCAATGCACCTATGATGTCTGTACTAAACATCACTGCACTTAAAGATGTGTAGACATCTACAAGGACCCTAAGTGGAAGATTAAGTGCAACACAACATGAACAACTACTAGACTAACTAGTAGGAACCAAGAAACCGCTTCTAGATGTTTTTAACCTTTCGAATAACATAACTACAACCTAGTCAGAGCTACTAGAGGTAAGGAGAAAAAAATATTATATTGAAGGGGCAACTCAAAATAGCCAAGGAGCTAAATGAACACTTGGCTATGAATGTTGTTGAATTGCAAACCTAGATTGCTGACCTTGCATTTCTCAACCTAGCACTAACAAGAGATGAAGCTTTTGAACAACTTCATACTAGGTTGAAAGGGGTTGAGGGTGCAATGGAGACAATAGTATTCTATTGATCTTTGGCAAAGGCCACCCAGCATAAACTTCAGAAGGCCTTGGATCTGACCCACCAGGAGAATGTGCAATTGACCATAGAAGACCATTACTTGTGAAATGTTAATGCACATAAACAACAATTGACTGATTTTATCCATCAACAGTAGGAGCAACTAGCTAGAGCAAACACAAAGTTAAGGAGAGTGGTAGCTAAGAATAAAAACCTCTTTATGAAGGAGGTCCATGCCCTTCACCAAAAAACTACAATAGAGGTAGCCACATGGAAATCAAAGGCTCTCAAATTTGAGAGAGTCAAGGATCACTACAAAGACTAGGTTGGGCTACAGAAGGAAGTAAATGGAAAACACATTCAAGTGGCAAAGGCAAAGGTGAACAAGACCCTCCAATAACTCCAACAAGAACATGAATTATGAAAGTCCATCATTAATAGGATTGATTAGTACAATAAAGTAGAAATTTTCTTGAAGGATATGCAAATAGAGGAAATGACTAAATATATGGAGCTTGCCAATCTCCAATAGGTAAAACTAGCTATGTTGACTATTAGATGGTCATGGTCAGAACTAGAAAAGTAAGTGGCCATCTTGTACTTATTCTACGAGGCCAAGTTCAAGCGTCACAAGGACACCAAGCAAAAGCTTACAATGGCAAACACTAAACTCAAGGTTCTCAAGGGCAAATACACTAATCAAAGATCTACTACTGAGAGCCTCACCAAAAGAATAAATGACTACCAAGAGCTACAAAATGTAGTAAGGGCATTTAATGTCCAATGCAAACAATAATATCCCCATTCCATCCTACATTAGCGATGAAACATGGATTGTGAATGACCCCTAGAGCAAGGAGGAGAAGATGAAGGTATTACTTTATGCCTTTTGCCTTCCACAAGAGGTAGAAACTATAGCAATATAGTCTAGCCTCTTTAGCCACTACACACATCTAAAGTTGGCAAATGTCCTTCAAAACCTCAAGAGCCTCCACTACCTAGGACTATTTGATCTTCTCAACCACCTTCATGCCATTAGAGGAGGTGTTATCCAATTTGAGTAGTCATGTCATGGTATTCAATTTTGTGTCATGAACACCATAAATTTTTGTAATGATGTTAATCTATACACTTAGGCACTCAATTTTGTTGTTAGTTTTGTTGTGTCAAGAATCAATCAATAATCCCATACCTTCCCGATTTTGTAAAGGAACTTGAGGACGAGTTTTCATTCCGTCTTGGGGGTATGATGAAGCATCAAAGTGTCAGAGCGATGGGCCCCCATTGATGTGGCCTCGTGGATGGGTCCCCATTAATGATGTCACATTGATGTGGTGTTGCTCCATTAACAGGGTTACATCGATGTAGCATTTACTACATTTACAAGGCTCCATCAACGCAACTCCACAATAAAGTTTATAAATATGTGCTGACCAACCATGTTTATGGCATGTCTTATGATAGCTATAGCAAAGCTCTTACAGTTTTGTCATTTGAGAGTTAGAATATTTGAGCACTAATATACCTAAGCAAACCAGTGTGAATAGCAATAAAGATGAGCCTTTTGATCAAACTTTGCAACACTTGGAATAGATTAATGATTTATTTCTACAATTACTATTTTCATTAATTACATGATTAACTAAAATAAGTAAGACTTTAATTGATTACTAATTAATTTAAATAGACTGAACACATAAGTACAACTGCTTCAAGCATAACATACAACGCTAGATAATCCCAGCAGCATACAACATTTGGTAATCCAACAGTGTTGTATGCGTTCAGGATGTGTAAGGAAAGTGGGATCAGATGCTTATGTTAAGATAGTTAGTTATTAATTAGCAATTATATTAGCTAAATTTGCTCATAAATGAAGTTTCAACTTGTTATTAATTGTAGATGACTAAAATATAAAATAATAAAAATCATGTGCCTCAATTACACTTACCATATAGTTAAGCTCCACAAGTGTAGTTGGGAAGACAACAATCATCACAATTAGATTTCACATCTTGGAACTAGTGTACTTATGAACTTAAGGTCTATGAAATTCAACAGGATCACACATGAATACTTTTGATTCATATGGTTGAGCATAGGGGTACTCGCCGCTCATTAGTCTTAATCCCCAAAAAAGCATTGTTGGGGTTTTCATAAGTAAGATGTTAGGTTACCTTATTTCTTAAGATAGTATAGTTATTGATTCTAACAAGGTTAAGATATTCTAGATCTTGCACCACCTAGAAACCTTCAAGATATGCATTTTCTACAAGATCATCTTTAATTAATCCATCATTTTATTTCCAATCTCACTTATCATCTACGTCCCTTAATCCATTTACTTCTTAAATTCACTTCTTTTATCTACTACGAGGATTGTCAAAAGGCCTTTTATTCCAACAAAGAAGCCTTGATCACTCTTCCTATTCTCCATCCTCCATAACTTGATTAACCTTTATATTTTTACCTTTCTAAATCAAACCATTTCACATCTATCATGCTCTCTTAAAGGTGAGAACATGGAGTTGATCTTCTTGTATACAACATATCTTATCCTTTCTCAAACTATAAAACTAGGTATTCTAATATTGAAAAGTCTTGTTTTCATTTTTAAAAATGGAGCATCACCTTCTTAACACTAAGATCTTTATTATCTACAAAGATAACATCCTTAAATTCATTGCTAATGGTCCTTCCAAAAATCATCTCTTAGCTTGTTGGAAGACTTTTCTTATCAAGTTTGACCTTTGATTTTTGTCTCAACACTCAATCAAAGGTAAAGGTATAGCTGATCTTATCTCTTTCTCTGAGAGGCAAAGAATCGATATGTCTCACCCTTTAGCTATGGAGTTGGATGATGCCACAATGAGGCTAGACACCAAGATCCCTACACATGCTAGTGAAAGGCTATCACTAAGCATGAGGAGTGATTTTTCCAAGGTATGAAGAGTCTCCTCTTGGTTGTAGTAGGATCAACTCTACTCTCTCATTTCACAACAAGAAGTAGAGGACTAACTTGTATGTCAAGCGAGCAAATTTCACTCCGAGTAGAAAGGTTGGTATAGTTTGCATGAAAAAGGGAAAACCTCTTCTTCCTAAACTTAGGTTGCGTGAACATCTCTAAGCCTCTTTTGGATGATGAGATGAGTTTAACACTTATGCTTTATGATTGAAGAACTCTAGCTATTGGACCTTCTAGCCTACAACTATTGGATGAACTTCTAAATGTTCAAAGATCCTCAATATCCATTGCAACCCTCCATGTTTGGAACAATGTATGCTCCAAAGACATCACTCCTTTCAAGTGGGGAAGAGTATAGGAAAACATGTCTTGTTGGTGGATCAAATGATATTTTCCTCTAGAACAAGGATTGTAGAAGCATGGAGATCCTTTGGAATTCTATGCTACTTTAACCATCATTTAGAACTGCATGGGCCTAATTCCTTATGAACCTCATAACAAGGATATGTAGGCTTGCGGAGGAGCTTTGGTTTCGATGCTCGGGCCACTGCTTTCTCTTCAAAGTTGGGCTTGGGACTAGTTGTATTAGTATAGGAATGTATTGTAGTCCTTCTAGGAAGTCCATGTGTTGTGTGCCTATTATGTGTGTGGGTGTGTGTCTAGTTAGTTTGGTTATGTAATTAATGCTTATGACCTTACTAACTCGTCTAACCTTTGGCTAACAAGTTGTGTGATATGTTGTAACACAAAGTGCTGAGCATTAAGGCATAGTCTACCTTGAGTTTGCTCTCTCATATTATTGTTGTTGCGACTCTCAAGTGGTGTCGAATGGTGTCTTCTAAGGACAACATCGTTACACTGGTTGATGAGTGGCGAGTACCCCCTACGCCCAACCATACAAATCACAAGTGTTCACACATGATCCAGTCAAATTCCGTGGATGGGACTAGTTTTGGCATTTAGATTATTATGTCTTGATCACAGTTTGCTATCTTCCCACTCAAACTAGTGGTAGCTTTGTCATGTAGACATATGATAATTGATGTTGTTTTTGCCTTATGCTACTCCTAATGATAATAAAGAAATCAATTATTTAAGCTAATTAATAATGGAAAGTAAAGTCTAAGCTAGCCTATGTGTGATGAGTATCCATTCCTAACCTTTTGTACATGCCTTGGACTTCACGTAACTACTATTGGGATTACCAAGTGTATCGTTACTAGGCATACCAAACAATAACACTACTAGGCTACCAAGTAGTTACACTTAAGTGCTCGTGATTAGTCGTAATCATTCTGCTTAATGATAGAAAATGATAAAGAGAAATAAATGATAAACATTAAATAAAAAAACAATAAGCATTTTAAGTAATTAAAAATAATAATAAAGCTAAGTGGATGTTGCAATGATGGAAGTAATCTCGATCTTTATTACCGAACATGTAATGTATCTAAGTGCATCAGACTCGAATAAGGAAGCCATACAATCACTTAACATCACACTGCGGGCATGCAACAGAAACTAACAAAACTTGAAATCTATCAAAATCTATATCTAAATCTATTAAAATCTATATCCCAACTATGCACCTAAGTGTTGTATTTATAGGCTAACATGGAAGGGGCAATATCAAATCCCTGACATCGGAGGTTGTGCCCTGATATCAAATACTTGACATCGTGGCTTCGATATCGAAAATCCAATATCGAATCCTTACAAAATATAACTCATCACTAGTGGTAAGACACTTTTGATTTGAAAGCTCCAGGTCATGGGTTTGATTTCGGTGGGCAATGCTAAGTTATATCAAGTTCTAATTAAACTATATATCTTGGGGTGTACCAATGTTCCTTTCTATTGTCAATTACTTAGGGTAATATTAAAGAAAATTTTTCTATAAGGTGTTAAAACTTGAAATATTTTTTTAACAATATTTACCCCCAAGACATATAGTCTAATTAGAACTTAATACTACTTACCATAATTGAACCCATAACTTAGAGTTTCCATATCAAGAATCCTACCACTAGACTAAGATCTCATCAATAACGATTTCCATATCAAACAAGTCACTGGTGTGGAATAATGGGGCCACTACAAAGACAAAACGAACGTTGCGCACGTCCGCCGTATTCACGAAGAAGAAGCCTATGGATTTGGCCTTATTTTTGGGCAGAAGAAAGAGGGAAAAAACAAAACAAAAGCTATTGCCACCTCAAATTTGAATTTGGATCAAAGCAACGGTCACTAACAGGTGAGCGTTTTACAGAAGAGCAGGCGCCTCTCTGCGAAGAAATCAAGCAAAATTGCAGAGACACAGGTAAGAGAGAGGTGTGCAGCAGGCAGCAGCGATTACATTGGACACAGAAAAGAAAGAATGGTGGGGACGGATACCGATTCTCTGCCTTGGGAGGCAATTGCAGAGAATCAGCCCAATGTTTACCGGCGCCGTCGCGTTAACGCAGCACAGAACGCTGATTCCGCACGGATTCCAACTGAACCCACCGATCCGGAACAGCATGAACACAGCTTCCAGCCTCATCGCATTTCTACCCAGAATAGCAGATTCAGTTGGATCAATCGATCCTTATGCTCCAGGTTTCTTATTTCTCTTCCATGCACTTCAGCTTTTCGAAATCTGTTGGTCAGTTTGCCCACAAGTTATGCAATCATTCATACCGTTTGGTTTGGCATAAAAATTTTAATGGTTCTGAGACCACTTTCGCTGAGCATGGCTTCTTGGGTTGTCCTTTTACTGTAATGCTTGATTGTGCAATTTGGTCAGTCAATGGCAAGTTTTTGTTTCTTTATAAAATTCGACATTGTGGGGCAAATATGAGCCAAAAATGGATTATTCATTGCACATCCTGTTGCATAGCTTTAGTGCCCGATGTAATGTTTTATCGTTGCCATGTTGCAGAGGCAGGAAGAGCATTTCTGTGTCAAATGAGTTGTGCCTCAAATCCAAACAGAAAGAAAAATCCACCAAAAATGCTCGGAAAAAGAAACGAGATCAAAAGTTGTCCTCTGTAAGTATCAGTGGATTAAGATTCGTTCATCAAATTTTACTAAATAAATTTGACTTTATTTTTTACTAAACATGATTAGTATAAGGCTATAAGCTTACCCACTTAATTTTAAAATTGTTCTGTAGATTTCTGAAACTGTACCGCCTGAGTTTGTGAAGGAAAAAGTTTCTTATTTTGAGGAGGTGGATTCCTTTGAATTGGATGAGGAGGACATTTGCTTTCAATACAAATCGAGAAATTCGTGTGTTTCGCAAAATCTTCTTTCGGGTAGCAAAGTGTGCCGTTGTGGAACATTTAATAGGTTATCCGAAGTTCTTTCAGCAATTCTTCAGAGTCCGCAGACTGTTCTTGATTCGTCAACTTTAGCACCTGATAGCATTTCCTACAGCAAGGTCAAGTGCCAGCACCAGCATGACGTTACCGATAAAAATGGTTTTCGCAAGGAAAGGACAAATAGTGTCCTCCAAAGAAAATGCAGTGTGCAGAACGATCGGATATATAGTGTGGGATCTTTGCTGGAAGAATTTGAAAAAGTACAAATTAGTAATGTTCAGGAAAGTGTGGATGTTGAGGATTCCGAAAGTGAACATCAAGATTCTGATTATTATGAATCTGTCTTGAATTTAACTCCAACTTTAGGCGAAGATGAAGATTTCTTTTCTGGATATGACAAATTGTTAAAAGTTTGTGGGCAGTCTAATCCTTTAAATCCCAAGAAAGCCTTTACTGAATTCTGGTAGGCAGCAAACGTGTTCCTCTTTAGACTCATTCTGGCCTGCCAGCAAATAATTTATTTATACTAAATTGTTCTTGTTGTTTTCATGAACAGCGATATTGAGAATATTGTAAAAATAGGAGAAGGGACTTTTGGGGAAGCTTTCAAGGGTAATGCCAATGTTGTATTTAAAATTGTTCCTGTTGATGGAGATTTCCTAGTGAATGGAGAAGTTCAAAAGGTAAATTTCCAAGTGATTTTTTTTAATTTTTAATTTTTAATTTTGGGTTGGGGTTGACTGTGCCTCAAGGGATGTTTCAACCAAAGCTAATTTTTGCGGTTTTTATTTTATCATGCAGACATGCTCGGATCTCTTAGGTGAAGTCCTGCTTTCTAAGACTTTAAACTCACTACGTTGTAATCCAGATGAATGTCTGTCAGAGAACATGTGTACCAATTTCATAGAAACTAAAGCGTGAGTAATCTACTTTTTGGATGCTGTATTTATAAAAAGCATACTAGGTTTAAAAGGAAACACGTTGTACTGCCATGAATTTGTTCAAAATAGGCTAACTCTTATTCTGAATTTTTATGCATTAGAATACGGCTTTGTCAAGGAAAGTATGAAGATTTCTTATTAAAAGCATGGGAAGATTGGGATGAACAGCACTCTTCAGAAAATGAGCACCCCATGATATTTCCAGAAAAGCAGGTATCAATCTTTTTTAATTGCTTCAATATCAAGTAGACTAAGAGCCATCAATCATCTGCATTTTGATCACTTTTACAAATATAACTTTGTTGAATTAATTGTTCCTTGCAGTTGTATGTGGTATTCATTCTAGAAGATGGTGGGAAGGACTTAGAGAACTTTGTGCTTTCAACCTTTGACGAGGCCCGAAGCCTGCTGGTTCAGGTCTTCATATTTTTTGTTTAGTTTTAACAAAATATTTTTCTCTGTTATGGTGATTTCTCTATCCTACACATTTACCATCTTTGGTTTGTTGGCATTTAGGTGGCAGCTTCTTTAGCTGTAGCTGAAGTTGCTTGTGAATTCGAGCATAGAGACTTGCATTGGTAGTAACTCTACTCTATTCCCTATTTGATATTTGTAAGAGTTTAGGCAGTATTTTGATTATGCTTATACTTGTCTTGAATATTGAATGTTTTTAGATGACCATGCAGGGGCAACATACTACTATCTCGAAGTGAGAATGCATGTGAAAATACATCTGCAAAATTTATTTTCCAGGGAAAGAAATTGGAAGTAAAGACTTTTGGTTTATCAGTATCCATTATTGATTTCACGTTATCACGAATTAAGTCAGGTAATGTTTTGTATTGATGCAATCATCTTGTTTATTTAGCTCTAAAATTTCAAAGACTTTTCATTCCACCACATATCTTCACTATTTCATTTCATTCTTTTTTTTTTAATTATTCAACAAAACATGCTCTTATGTTTAGCTTATTGCTAATACATGATAAGAAACGAAAACTATTATGGAAATTAGTCCAGATCATCGGTGTGGATGTGCACTATAAATTCACTAATTTAGGTGTTTTCATGCATAGTCATTACCCTTACTTCGGTGATAAATGAAATGCTTTTCATCTGAAAAAAACAATTTCCTTATAAATACCAACCAAATAGAGATATTCTTCATTATTCTAATACATAAAAAAATAAAAAATCAGGTGCAGCCCTGTCTATACAAGAATCTGTGGCTTATTTCCTTTTTATCATATTTATTACATATTAATGTGGCTTTGCTTCGACTGCTTAAGGCATCGCTCTTTTCCTATATATCTTGTCAAGGAAGCAGTTACCAGAAATGACATTTTAACCAATTTGTTGTAGGTTTCTTGGCCTGGTTCTCTTGCACCAATAGTATACTTGACTAACAAAAGCAATCGCAAATGCATTGCATTATATTTTAGTCTTAAACAATGTGTCCTCTGTTTCATTGGTTATTAGTAACATACATTCCATGTATATTGTTCTACTAAATGCTTCTGGTGTCATCATTTCCAACTGCATGTCAGCATTGATCGCTTACCTGACATATAAGAATAATATTTTAACTGCTGAACTGCATCAACTAAGCCATCTGCTAAAAAAATGGCCTTTGTCATATATTTTCCATTGATCGTTAATGGATTACTTAATTTTATTGCTTATTACAATTCTGGGTTACATTTGATGTGATTCATTTGGCTAATAGATGCTAATGCACATCAAGCTTAGTTGTCAAATACCACAGACTGTATTTCTAGATTAAAATTATCAAGGTAAACGATTTCTTTTTTTTTTTCTTTTTACTGTTTCATGAGATGTCAGTATGTCACATGCTACTGTTATATGTTCCCTCCACAAAGGAAAAAGAAAGGACAATATTCTTTTCTATAATAAGCTCATAAGATGAATGCTTTTGTTTTAACTCTGACTATTTTGGAAGGTTTTCATGGAAAAGCAATTCTGAAACTGAAACTGAAACTAAAATACATTATTATGAGCATTAATATACCCTAGGCATCAATCGGCCAGAACAGCTGTACAATTTAAGTCGCATAAGACTATAGCAGAAACTTTTAAAAAATGCATAAATTATCTGCAGCCATTACCCATTGGTTTCATTTTTAGAGACTTACTAACAAATATTTTATAAGATAAGAGTATACTCAATTCTAATTAGCCCATAATGCGTGACCTATACGAGTTGCTTATGAAAGTTTATTGCTGTTTATCTCAAAGATTTAGTATGAAAGTTTTGAAGAAAATATGCTGTTAACAACCTGTCTCAGATCCATTATTCTTGTTATTTTCTTCTGTATTTATCCCCAAATTTCCCTGCTACCATTTACTTGGTTATTTCCATTCACATCTAGTCATGTATCCTCGATAAACTGTCTTGTTGCCATAATTGCTTGTTTCATTACCTGTTTGAAGAGCATTTAAATGGGTAATTGTTGGATGATTAACATGTATCTTTTTCATTTTCACTTTTGCTTTCTCTTTAGCACATCCTATTGACAAGTGTACATGTTTCTTGAAGCTTCATTTGCAACTGTGCTGCTAATGATCTACAAATTGATATTTTACTGGTGTTTTTCTTGAACGTTTTCCCCTAAAGTAAATTTGTCTTTTGCAGTTTCAGTTTCTAGCAGTATTTTTTCTCAGATTCGGAGTTGATATTTATTTTATATGAAAATGGAGTTGTTAGAAGTCAAGGTTATAACTGGGTGAACGAAAAAATTAGGAGATGCTGGTTTTAATAAGTTAATCCAACTGCGAAGTGAAATTGAATGTGAGAAAATCGCTTTTTGATATAACTAGTAAATGTCTTCCTGGTTTGCATTTGACTTAGGGTTTTGGGATCCTTTCTGGAGAGACATCATCCCCACTCTGACATCAACATACCTTCTTTCCGATAACTACAATTTAGATAATCTTTAATTATGCATTTGTATAGTTTTGTTTGTCTTAGCTCTTGCTAATTATTTTTTAAAGGTTTAGTTCAGTTTGAATGTTGTTGGTTGAAAGTTTCATGTGCTGGGTATGCAGATAAACAAATTTTTTTTGCGGATCTCTCATCAGACCCTGCTTTATTTGAAGGACCCAAAAGAGATATTCAGGTATGATCGACTACTGAATACTTTGATATTGTTGTGTAATGGATTCAAATATCTAACCAAGTCCCTTGCCGAAATATATAATTGTTTGTGGAGAAAAATGAGTATTAGTATGTTGATTCAAATCGTTCTGAAAACATGTGTGGCAAATTTATAATCAGAAACGATCATTCAAATGCTAAAAGTTCTTATATATTTTGGTTAAACTGTCAGGCTGAAACTTACAGACAAATGAGAAACGTCACAGGTGGAGACTGGGAAGGAAGGTACATTGTTTGGAAAGAGAGATTTCCAACATTTTAAAATTGTTTCTGCAAAATACAAACTAAGTTATTTTTTTTTCTTTTTTGTTTAAAAATTGGTTCAGATACCCGAAAACGAATTCCCTGTGGCTACATTATTTGGCAGACATATTGCTCACCAAAAAAGCATTTGTGAGTGCCTTTATTTGGCGTTAAAGCATAAATCTCCATATCATAAAGGACTTGCTTTTGGCTGTAAAAATCTAACATGGTTTTTGTTTTTACAGACATGCTCTCCCAAAGAGCGCAGGGAGCTAACATGCTTCAGAAGACGCGCTCTTTCTTATGATTCTGCACAAGCGGCCCTTTCTGACGCCATTTTTAAAGGAATGTTGTTAGAACCCATTTGAGCCCGTTATGACTTATGAGGATGTCTATAATTATCCTGAGAGAGGACCCGGAACCACAGAATCGCCTACAATTATCCTGTGAAGTTTGTACGTGGAAAACATGGTTATGATTTATGATGATTCAGGTCAATTATTATCTTAACAAAAGTTGCATGTGCAGCAGAGCCAAATTTCTTGTAATCTATAACAGTTCTTTCTTTTTGTTACAAGTACACAAAAATGACACTATCAGCGCCTCTTATCATTACCAGCAGGCTTGGAATTTTAAATAAATATAACCTGAGCGTTAAAAATTTTTAATTGAAGCCTAAATTTTATATTAAAATTTTGGAGGTACTTGTTTCCTTCTTCTAAGATTTTTTCCCTTCTTCTTACTATTTTTTACTAAAAATTAAAATAAAACATGTGATACAATTCCAGGCACTGAAGTTTCATTTGTTTAAAAAAAAAAAAAGAAATTAAACTGATGAAGGCTAAAACCAAGTTTTCTTTAATGAAGCAATTTAAAACTTCAAATTTTTTTTGAAAACTAGAGCCAAGTTTTCTTTCAAAATAGTTCTATATTTCTAATTCTTTAATTCATAGCTTCTCCCATGAATAATAAATACCATTGTAACATGTAATAACTTAAAAATCATAATTATATGAGTTTCCAACTATCTAATTGAATGCATTTATGATGTTACAAGTTTTGCATTAGTTCCAATCTGATGAGCACTGGGTACCTCCTACACCCAACTATACCAATCACAAGTGATCACGCACAATCCAGTAGATGGGATTAGTGTGGCATTTAGATTGTTAAGCATTGATGATGTCATTTTCCCACTTAGACTAGTGGTAGCTTTGTCATGTATGGTTTAGTCCAAAGCGAGGCATCTAATAGTTGATGTGGTTGTGGCCTTAAACTAATCTTGATAATAATAGAAAAATGAATTATTTAAACTAATTAATAACAAGAAGCTAAATTTTAAACTAGCCTAAGGGCAATGAGTGTCTATTCCTAGCTTGTCACACATGTCTAAAACCCATGTATCTACTACTAAGATTACCAAGCCTTACGTTGTTGGGCAAACCCAGCATTGTACTGTTGGGCAAACCAAGCAATAGCAGCTACATGCTTACACTTGAAACTAGTCGCGCTCATTTCGTGGATTGATTAACATGAATGGAAATGTAAATATTAGCTGAGTGCATGGAAAGTAAATTGCATAAAAAGTAAATTTATTCTAAGCCAAAGTGTTGAAATAAATATGAATCAATCTTGATTCTATTGTCATTCATGTAATGTGTTCAGGTACAATGCCACTCGAATAAGACGTCATACAATTAACTCAAATCCACATTGTGAGCACTCACTGACTAGTTCCTACGATTATGAAATAAAACTACAAGAGTCTAGCTACTTAATTGACCAAAAGGTGCCTCATATGGGCGAGAGCTCACATATTTATAGGCGAGGATAGACACATATGCGTCGATGCAACAATGCATGCGCCAACAAGGATTCGTCAATGCATGCCCATAAATGCAACCAACTAATGATTAATCAAAATCTCTAAAGAATTTAGCCATGACAGACATAAATTAACAACTTTGAATTTATGACCATGTAAGGTGTTGAAGTTCTCATCAATAAAAAATACATATTAACTTTGGCCAAGAGACCAATTATGAGCCTTGTCTAAGAGAATTCTTCTCTATCACACAGTAAAATAATTTTATCATCATAATGGTGAGGGGAAGCACTTTTGGTCATATATTTTTTGTTGGACTTTACCATGGTAAATAAATAATTATTGTCATAACACTGGGATAAAATATGAACTCTTTCATAGGAATTATTATTTGTGAGAGTCCAACTACTTTGTAACCTAAACTTTGTCCTTGAAAATCAATTCTCAAAGAATCAATTTGAGATTTTTTAATTTGAAAAATATTAAAAAATTCTCTTACCTAAATAATAGATATATATCATAAATATATAGCTAAACTAATTATACTCTACATGTATACAAATACAAGTATAAGTAATGCATACACCTAAAGCAGTGTAGTAGTTAAGACACTCACCATTCAGTGGAAAGCAAGCTTACAACTTAGATTTATTATTGCTTATTAAAATATTATCCATTTTTTCTAACAAATTAAAAATTTTCTTGATCACATAGCTTCTTCTTTATTAAGAGCATATCTGTTTTCCCTCTTGGACAAGGTGTTTACACAAAAGTGATGATAATTAACAATTTTAAACATCACTTAACATTGTTGTTTAGGATTGTAATTCAAATGATATTAGTTTTGGGGTGTGGGGATTGACCTTGGCTTTCTTAATTTAAAAAAAAAAAGAGGCCACATAAACAATTACAAATGCTTTAAGAGGAAATAGAGATCTAAAAAAATCTAAAGAAATGAGTTCTTCATAATATAGCAATCCTTGCCAAAATAGTCCATGCCCACATGATTAAGTACACTACATGAGCATATAAAAGTCTTCAATATTAGAGCTATTTAAAACCTACAAGTAAGAAAGATGTTAGTCAAACTATAGTTCTAGGTTTCCGATCTAAGCTTATTGTTGCAAGCAGTCATAGCCTAAGAATTTGCAAGGTTTAGTTATTTAATTTAATGCATATGATTAATTCTTCAATGCTATTAGATGTGTTTCAATGAATTAGCTCTAATATTCTTGGTTGAACCATAAGATTATGCTACCATCATTACTGTTATTGTTGTTATTGTTGTTGTTGTTACTAGTTTCCTACATGAGTTAATGCAATTTGCTTACTAGGATGTTTTCTTAAAGTTTTGTATCCTTTATTTTACTAATGTTAGAACTTAATCATAAAATTACTTTATATTTTATGATTAAATGTTGAAATCCAATTACCCTTGGAAGTTTTTCTTTGGTCACTTATCATGCCTTTACAAGTATTTGTCATATTTATCTCTTTATGCATATCTTTACTTGATTATGCACATCTAGTCATGCATCTTTTTATTTTATTATTATTTTATTAAGCACATGTACTTATATAATACTTTGTTCATGGAGCAGTTATCAACCCTAGACCTACCTGTACCATATCCCTTGTTACCTTTTATCATCAAACTAGAATTTGGAGTTTATTTTTAATTATAATTAAATATTGCATAGATTGGCTTGGTTAAGAAAGTACCTTAAGATAATGTCCTACCCAAAATTTGACCTTACTAGTGTGTTTGGGACATTCAACAGCATAGATTACACGATATCGCGCACGCAATATCACATCCACCACGTGATATCACGTCCTGCCTCATCTTCTATAAATAAGAGGCAGTGCCCTTGGTTCCGACACAATTAGATTTAGACCCTTAGCCAGACTCTTGCAGTTTTGCCATTCCAAAGTTAGAATTATTTCTCTGTGCCTGCAGTAGGAGTCATAGAGTGAATGGATCTTTATTCGAGCAATTTGTACCTGAGCACAATTTTGTGTACGGTAATAAAGATGAACTTTATAATAAACCTTGCAGCATACAAATTAAGCTAATTAGTAATTAATGATTGTTTAATGCATTCCTAGTTAATTAATATCTCTCTCAACCTTCAACCCCCTTAGTTAAATACACTCAATATGACCGCTTGCATGTAGCACTTGGTAAACCCAGTAACGATTAGCTTTTGGTAACCCTAGTAGTGTTGCATTGGTTAAGGATGTGTACGGCAAGTGGGAACGGATACTGGTGTTAGGAACATTTAGAAACTAATTAATGAATAGTTAATGTAAGTTAGTCACTTAGTTCTCTCTCCCTCTCCTTTATTAGCAGAAGATATAAAAAATACAAAAGTTATAAAAATGATATACCTCAAGCTTACTTAACCATACAACCGTGACAATACAAGTAAGTTTGGGAAGACTACAATTGATTAACCCTGAGTGTTCCATTCAAGCGCATAAGCACTTAGTCCTTGGAGTTCGACTGGATTGTGCGTGAAACACTCGTATTCGTATGGTTGAGTGTAGGGGTACCTC
>MNCI01017459.1:179412-213952 GCA_015680685.1 Gnetum montanum
TCATCTGTTTTCGCCATTGGGTTATTTTTAAACTATGTTCTATCACATTTTTCCATAAAAATGTTTTCTTGTTCTTTCTTCTTCATTTTAAAGCTGATTTGAGCCTAATTTCTTTGTTTTCCCCCTATAAATAGGTGGTGGACCTAAATACATCTTGTTGTAGTTTGAAGAAGGGTTTCAAGTGCAATAGGCCAAGCAAAGCAAAAACCAATTAGGAGCATTGGGCAAGAAAGTAAGACATAAGAAAATTTTGAAAGCTCTGTCAACACAAGTAAGGAAGTTTATTTTATTTTCCTTTCACATGGCCATCTTATATTACTATGGATTCTTTATCTTTCCTCTCTGCTTTTTGGTCTTCTGTTATACTTCTACGATTTTAGTTAATATGCCAAGATGCTGCCATATTTTTGTAATTTTTGGTTTTTTAAAAAATAATATATTAATCTTATTTGTACCTTTTTGGGGTGTTTTTATGAGTTTTGGAACTTGCAAAAATTATGCCTAATGATGAGTGGCTAGGTATTCCAACACTTCACCATACAAGTCACAAGCATTCACATGTGACTATATCGTAATCCATAGATAGACATTGTAAGTATGCTAGTGGTTGATAGTTAGTTCATGATTTTTTTCTTCTCACTTTGAGTTAGTAAAGTGCAAGTAGTATGATCTAACTCTCAATGAGGTATATGATAGTATGATATTGTAGGCTCAAATTACTCCTAAGTGCTTCCATAATGAAAATGAGAATAAGCTCTAAATCTAGGTGATAACTCAAATGTAAATCTATCCTATCCTATGGTGAAAACCATTCATTCCTAGTTTTCCATACATGCCCTAGGCTCATGTAATCATTACTAGGTTTACCAAATGAATTCACTACTAAGTGAATCAAGTGAAGTCACTATTGAGTTACCAAACGATTACACTTAATGCTCGAAACTAGTCATACTTATTCCGCCTTACTAATGAACATGGGAAAAGTAAAGTACTTAGAAAATGTAAAGAACTAAACTAAAGTAAACATATTAAAGAAATGAAAATTAAAGTAAGAAAAATAACTAAGTAAAAATAAAGAAACTAACTGTAATGCTACAATGGCAAGAAACAATCTCAATCTTAATTTTCGGCTATGAATTGTCTCCAAGTACAATCCAATCTAACATAGATTCCATACAGATGTTTAACACCACACTGTAAGCATTCACTTCTAACTCTAACTTTAAGTTACAAAAACAAACTGTAAGATTTACTCTAAGTATTGAATGAAAGGTGTTCATTTGATGCAACAAAGGATTCGTATTTTTTATGTTGACCAAGATCCTCTACATCACATCAACAATGATGTATGCAGGGCTACAATGTCATAGATATGATATCATAGCTTATGAAAAACAAGCTTTATCATACCCCCACGATTAACTAGAAACTCGTTCTCAAGTTAAAACAAAAGGAGGATAGCGTTCCTTACAAAATTGTGAGATGTACTTAGACTTTAACATGACTACTTGACTTTGAATGTCACATTGTGGTTCGAGTGATGCTTTAAAAAATTATCATGCATTGCATGATAGACACACACATGACAACAAAACTGATGAGACGCGAGATGCACAAGCTGTGATATCGCGTACGCAGTATTGCGGCCGCCGCGATATCGCATCCCCTGCGATATCACGTACTTGATATCGCGGTCCGTCGCCAAATCTATAAATAAGAGGCGGCACTCCCCTCATTTCTCATCCCAGTTTTAGAGTAGCGAAGATCTGGCAGTTTGATCCCTCTAGAGTTAGATTTTTTCTAGTGTTTGCCAGCAGTGTGGTGAATGTAATTGTACGGTGTCTTTACGCGAGTGTGCCGTACTTGGACACGCACATGACTGGCAATAAAGATCACGATTACTTCATCATTGCAGAATTCACTTAGTTTATTTATTTTTTTGTTTATTTAATGTTATTTATTGCTTTCATAGCGCGGTGTGAGTACGACTTGATTACGAGCATCTACGGATGTGTACGGCTAGTCAAGAAATCGGTTACTCATCACGATTAGTCTCTCACCCTTAAACTCCTAGAAGCGGAACGAGTACAACTTGGTTACAAGCATTTAAGTGTGACTACTTGGTAGCCCAATGGCGTAGCCAGGATCTGCGCTTGGTAATCCTAGTGGCGTATTTGGGATCTGCGCTTGGTAATCCTAGTGGCGTAGCTAGGACCTGCGCTTGGTAGTCCCAGTGGTAGTCGTGCACGAGGTCCAAGATGTGTACGGTTGATCAAGGAATCAGTTGCTCGTCGCACTTAGGCTAGATTAGATTTTCTTACCCTTTTCCTCCTAGTTTAGTTTAGTTAATATTATTTTCCACTGCCTTCAGGAGTAGCATAGATTAGGAAACACATCATACACCTCATCTAGACTAAACCATACGTGACATATGCAATACTAGTCTAGGTGGGAAGACAACGGACTATGACCTAAGGCTAACTGTCTAGGTGCCACAACTAGTCCATCTGCGGAGTTCGACCGGATCGCGCGTGCGACGCTCGTTTCGTATGATTGAGTGTAGGGGTACCTCGCCACTCATCATTGGCGTCGTTGCCCGGGACTAAGTGTTTGTACACCAATTAGAACATTAGGAAATCTTTCACATCGTTGTGAGCCTTAACGAACCTTTGGGTTAATTAGTTAAATAAGAACATATATAACGGTGAATAGCACACCATTAAAATGGCTTCTTCTCATAAGGTTAACTCACCTAGGGATAACACGGAAGATAGTCAGCAACATACACATAACCAAAATCAACCAAGTCCTTAGCAATCTAGGGTGACATATACTCATCCCGATGAGTATGTGCTTGATTTTACTTTTATTCTCCATTAAGACGAACAACTACAGTGGAGAGATTTGCAAGGTAACATTGTGTTACCCCCAAATCGATCAATCCCTAACATGCTCTTCCATGCCTTAGCACAGATTGGCATGCAGAACTTATTTGCGGAATACGTTATGGATGACTTTGACACAAGGGATTATCATCCCATAGATGCCCAACGTATTCGGGACTTAAGGCAAGAGAGTCAACACTCATTGTTGAAGGGCAAGGTCCCCCATGTCCTTAGTGAAATAGGAGATGAGGAACCCCTCACAATAGGTTTATTAGGAAATGATGTTCCTCCTCCTCACAATGGTGAAGAGGTTAGGCATCAGAGCCTTTGATCAACTGTACATGCTACGGGCTCTAATCCCCGTGAACACCAACTGTTCACGGCAAGAACAACCACTCATGCTAAGGATGGACACTTTGATCGTTACAACGATTGGGGCCAAAGCAGTCGAAGAGAAGGTAAGAAACGTCACCATGGTGATGGATCCCCTTCCTCTTCTCCTTCATCTTACCATTCACACTCTCCTTCCACATCTGGGCACAACCATCGTGAGCATAATGGAGAGGGTAAAAGTAAGGAAGATGAAAGACCTCAACAGGAAGGTCGGGAGTTAGGACAAGGGCAAGGATGTAGGGAGAGTAGGGAACCACCACGAAGACATCACAGACGTCATGATAGAGATGATCATGACGAACCCTTACTCGCAACCCGAAGCATGCTAGACATCACAGAGGCAGTTAGGATCCCCACAAGGCACTTAAAAGACAGCAGGATCAAGCGTCTAGACATAAATAATATCCCACGTTTTGAAGGGGGATACAACGCTGATCCTCAACATCATTTACAGGTATTCCACGATGCCTGTACCTTGCAAAATATAGATAATGAGTGGCAGAACCTTAAGTTGTTCCCAAGGACACTCACCAAAGAAGCAGAGAGCTGGTACCGGTCCTTAGAGCTAGAAACCATCAGGAGGTGGAGTACGATGCTCAAACTATTCAACAACAAATAGCAAACGTACTCTAGAGTGTTCAATTTGCATAAGCAGATCCAAGGCTGGAAACAAGGTACTTATGAACCCTTGGATGCTGCCATGTCCCGTTACTATACATTGCTACATCGTTGCCCGGGCCATGGGTACGCTAAGAGGGATCAACTTCGCCACATCGTGGATGGGCTAAGGAATGAAACGAGAAGAACTCTTGGGACTTACGCCCAAGGGAGACTTTCCCAACTGAGAGCCCATGAAGTTGAAAGTTTGTTGGAACAAGTAACGCAAGAAGAGGATGAGCTATGTAAGAGGGAAAGTGCAGAAGAATACAACCGCGATCCCTCCATTCGAAAGAAGGGAGTGAAATTCTGTGATGAGGAGGATGAGTCACCACTCGAAGAGTTGGTGAATCAAAAAACCGTGCTGATCCAAAAGTTAACAACCGAGGTATCGACTAAGGTAGACCAAATGTGGGATTCCTTAGACTCAAGAATAGAAACAATCTTAAAAATTATAGAAGAGTCTAAGGTAGAACAAAGTAGTGACAAAGGCAAAACCAAGCAGAGAAACTTAAGTCCTACACATAACAAGGGTAAGGGGAAAATTCCTATCTCTGATGAGGCTGTGAATTCTGATTCAAACGATGATGGTGGATGTGAGGTCTACTACTATGACCATCCTAAGGGATGTTTCCCAATTATCTCACATCTATAGGAGTCTGGGGTGTATGCGTTAAATCCAAGACTTAATCAACGGCAAACACCCCGAAGGTTACCTTATTCACAAGGTAACCCAAGGCAATTCTGCCAACCCTTAACATATTACCCAAGTGGAACGCCTCCACAGCCTATTGGACAACATCAGCAGTGGCAATACCCACAGTCATGGGGGATGCCACCGCCAACACATCAGTACCCTTACTGGTAGCCTGATCCTTACGGTTATTATGTGCAGCAGCCAGTTTCTCCAGGTGACTCTATGGGTCACACTACTCCCCAACGTCACTACCAAGTTCGGGAGTACTTCAAGAGGACTCCTTCTCCTCCGGGAGATATCTCACATTCAACCCATCCTCTAACTCCACCCGCACCTCTTCCACCTGTAGTTCCCATACAACCTATTCCAACAATGTAGAGGGAATTACCTACCCAACTGCATCAATGTAATGCCACGAGAGCTATAAATATCTAACTGGGTGCTGGTTCTAACAACTATACAAAGAAGAGACCCTTCTTCAAAACTAGGAGCCCAGACAAACTCTCGCAACAACAAGCAGTTGGGCACATGTATAGGCCTCTAACCACTAACGCTTCGAAGAACCCTTGAGTCCAACAACTAAGTACGCAAACGGTTATGTTGACACATATCGTAACTGACTGGATAAAAGTGGGCCACCTTCCTAGGAAACTATCTGACCCTAGTGAAACACCACAAAATTCTGAGCTTAGCACTTCTCCAACAAGAACCGAACTAAGTCATGATGCTCCCTGACATGACTAAAGTTTGAGGGCCCCACAGACAGCTTCAAGCAGAATCAAACTCAACAAGGAGCAGTTCCCTAGGACCCACTGATGACCACGGCGACATCTGCTATCAAACATGGCAACTTCGGAGTTCACTAAGTATGCATTCTCAGCGTATACGTCCAGCGTATACACCCAGTCGATCCAGCGTAAACGCTCAGCATACACGCCCAACATACATTCATAGCATATACGCCCAGCGTACACAACCTCACATGTACACTCAGCATGTATGACTAACGTATATGCCTGGTATGCAACCCCCAAAGATAGCATGGAAACAGCACTGCAAAGCAAGATTTTGTACAAAACATCAACTCACACGAATAGAGCAATCATTAGGTGTTGACATCATGCATTCTGGAGTCCACACACTGAGCATGTACATCCTACATGCCCAGCGTATATGCCCAGCAGATACAGCGTATACACCCAACATATACACCTAGCATATATGCCCAGCATGCATCCACAGTGTATATGCCCAGCGTGTACGCCCAGCGTATACGCCTGGCATGTACAAAGTGCACGACCAGTGTGCAGCACAATGTAAACCAATCCAAGCCCTCCAGATTCGTGTCAGATCAACGTCAACCAAGCTGAACATCTACAGGCAGCATCTTCATGGCATCTAAATTCAAATCTGAGGGTCAAACGACTTCTTTTGCTTCGATCAAGTCTGTACGCCGAGGTCATACTTCCAATAGTATACGCTGGCGTATAGCGTGTATACACTGGCGTGCAGCACGCTGTATACTTGTAAAATTTCATTCTTTTGCACCCGGTCAACGTGCCACATGTCACCTGACTCGAGAGTCCAACACTCCACAACCAATCATCCCCTCTCAAAACCCAAGTCCCACGTCTAAACTTGTATAAAAACCCCAATTTTTCACTAGACCGAGGTTGGCAATTTTGGGCAAACCAGAGACAAAAAGAGAACAAAAGACACTGAGAAATCAGAGAGCAAAGTAGAGACCATGTACGCTGGACCTTAACCCTGCACGTTGAGCATACAGCCTTCACGCTGTGCCTGCAGTTAAACCAGTACACAACCATCCCTGCGCATCCACCGGGGCTCTTCGTCTGCCTTGTGTCAGATTTACAACTGCGTTAGACCGGTGCATTGTAACTTTCAGTCTCATAATAATACTATCACATCTATTTTGCTAAGATTCGTTACAGTTTTTCAATAATTATTGCATGCTCATTACTTATTTTTCTGTACGTTTACGCCCCATTTTACATTAGTTGCGTTGTTTACGTATAACCCAACGTATAGCATATCGATGTACATTCAGGGAAATCCTTACCTGATCCGCATGCGGACCACTTAAGGTAATCTGCCTTCGTTTATTCCAGCTTGCCCTCAAGTGAAGGTAGGGTCTTCTGTGCGTGTTCAGGGATCTCCAGGTTTCTGTTTCATTCCAGCCGAAGACCGACGATTTCGAACAGTACACCTGGGAACCCCTTAATTCATTTACAGATCGCCAGAAATGCACCACATCGAGCTCTTCTTGACTCAGGTTCCGGAGTCAACCTAATTTCACAAAGGATGTATCAAGCCTAGAACCTACCCCAACTTAAGAAGATTAACATACAACTGGAGCTGGCTGACCAATACATCACCATTCCCTTAGGATTGGTGGAGGACATTATCACCACTGTGTATGGGTGGTCATACCCAGCCGATTTCCTGGTGATTGAGGTTAACAACGAAGGGGGCTTCCCCATTATAATGGGAAGACCGTGGCTAAGTACCATAGACGCGTACCTAGGAATTCGTGATCTTTCCTTGCAAATTTCTAAGATAAACATTTATGGAAAGATCGAGAAGAAGGAATTTCCATGCATCACATACAGTGATTCATCGGGTGATGACATGGAGGATATGTCTCCATGTGAGAGGTGTGCTCTTGAGAGTGAGAAACAAAAATGCCTGTATGTAGCAACCACACAACCAGTAGTAGACACCTCGTGGTTGACAGCCACTCGAAGGAGCAAGCAACTATGCATGGAACGAATTGAGGAGACAACTCATGCCAAAAACCATGGCATAGACACATTGGAACGTGAGCATCGCCAACTTCCACCCCTCAACTTAAGATCATCAATTGGGAGAAGTTGGGCACTTCTTAGAAATTCAAATAGATGCTCATTATTTCGGATCTCTCCCTTACAACTCAGTCATGGGGGAGATGGCCACCTATGCTAATCATATGGGGCCCTCAGTTTTTTTTTTTAGTTTTTGTTTTACACATTTTTGTTTTACAACGTTTTTGTTTTACACGTTTTTGTTTTACACATTTCTTTAACTTTTTTTGTTTTTGTTTTACACCATCGTTATACTTTTCTATCTTTTGTGTGTGTGTGTGTGTGCCATCCACCATGTAAGTTCATCACCCAATAAGTGTTTGGACTGATGAAATGAACTATTTTCATATTGATTGCTAATGTTTGGTTTTTACCTTTAAGTTACAATGTTGATACTAAGGTATGTTTCTTTTGATATGGCAGGCAATGAGATCACTTCATCCATCCATCCACCAATTTCTATGGTTCCTCTTGGCTTGGAAATGTATAGTTCCCTTCTAATAAGAACTTTAACGAATCGGTGACTGGGTATTTTTCAAACTAAGGAAGGAATCAAGGATTGCAAAGGGTGTGACTTCAAGGGAACTTGATGCTTTTGTGTTGGTCATTCTCTTAGGTGCTTAGATGTTTCTTCTTGAGTTTTCTTACCGTTCCAATGTTACCCATTTATCGGAAGCTGGGCCAATAAAAATAAGAAGTCTTTGCATGGTGTGGTTCTCACACATAAAAACACAAAACACAAAAATTCAAAAAAAAAAATCAAAGTGAAGATTCAAAGCACACCCCTTAGACGGAATAACTTTGGGTTGCAAGCACTGGTTATGGAACAAAAGTGTTCCCTCTAACTAAGGCCCTTCTCGCTTCCCATTGCCTCTTTTGTTTCGTCGGAATGGTGGTGGCTCTTTGAAGATGCATCCTCGTTATCCAAGTGGATGGTTTAAGCGAATGCATTGATGCAAAGTCACTGGAAGTGGTTGGTTTGAGCCCGGAGTTGGAATGAGATTTTCCAAGTCACATTAACCATAAAACACACAAGGGGTTGTACACCACCTTGTTCTTGGAATTCCAGTCCACTTCTCTTCTCTCCATCCTTCTCTCCATTGTTCACCTCATTGCCGGTTGTATCATTAGTGTATATATTTTGGTTGATGCATTGTTTTCTTTTCGGTAAATTCTTGCAGTTAAGACTTTAACTCTTGTTCCAAAAGAAATTCCCAAAGCCTACAGACTCTTTGAATGTGGGTTTGTCAAGGCATTAAGGGCATGAGCCTGCTTTGGGGAGGACCCATTGACATTTCTATTTGGAACATTAGTTAACTTCTTTTCCTTAACATTTTGCAATTAATTATTATTTTGTTCATTTCCATCTTGACATCCACTTCATCAATGCCATAGTTTTCCCTTTTTACCTATCTTTCTTACTCCTTTTCTTTCTCCATTCTAACGCTACCAGAGGTTCGCGATTAGTCATGGGGGTACAGGGCCCACTTTTTTTGATTTTCTCCTAACCCCAAAATTTTTGATTTTCTTCCTAACCCCTACATCTTCGGTAGTCATCATCTACATGTTCCTAGGTCTATATAAGCCATACCACAACCTAGCCAATGGACTTACACCGAAGCAAGGTATTAATTACTTAATGATTCAATTACCCTTGCTAATATATGATTGTGTTGTGTGTGTAGATGGCAATCATACAACAATGGATTGGATCTGGAGCAAACACTTGGAATGGAGCGGTGCTGAAGCAGCTATGCAAGGAGCAAAATTGATGATGCGCTTATCGATGGACAACGGAAGGCGCAATCTAGGAGTTGGCAGCAGCAAGACTCTTCTCTCTTCTTCTCTTCTCTTCTCTCTCCTCTTTTCTCTCAACTGCCAAATGTGGCCTGATGTCATTGTAATAAGGTGTTCACCCTTGTTGTCATGAACACCAGTTTGTCAAGTCTTGTAATAATGATCCGTTCACATGTCATCCCATTAGTTCCATTCCCCTCAATAATCCCATACCTACCCGATATTATTGTAAGGAACTCGAGGACGAGTTTTCATTCAGTCATGGGGGTATGATGAGATGCGATACGCACAAGCCACGATATCACATCGTCCACTGCGATATCGCGCAAATCTATAAATAAGAGGTGGCACTCCCCTCATTTCTCATCCCAGTTTTAGAGTAGCGAAGCTCTGGCAGTTTGATCCCTCCAAAGTTAGATTTTTTCCCGTGTCTGCCCGTAGTGTGGTGAATGTAATTGTACAGTGTCTTTATTCGAGTGTGTTGTACTTGGACATGCACATGACTGGAAATAAAGCTTGAGATTACTTCATCATTGCAGCATTCACTTAGTTTATTTATTTATTTGTTTATTTAATGTTATTTATTGCTTTCATAGCACGGTGTGAGTACGACTTGATTACAAGCATCTACGGACGTGTACGGCTAGTCAAGGAATCAGTTACTCATCGCGATTAGTCTCTCACCCTTAAACTCCTAGAAGCGGAACGAGTTCGACTTGGTTACGAGCATTTAAGTGTGATTACTTGGTAGCCCAGTGGCGTAGCCATGATCTGCGCTTGGTAATCCTAGTGGTGTATTTGGGATCTGTGCTTGGTAATCCCAGTGGCGTACCTAGGACCTACGCTTGGTAGTCCCGGTGGTAGTTGTGCACGAGGTCCAAGATGTGTACGGTTGATCAAGGAATCGGTTGCTCGTTGCACTTAGGCTAGATTAGATTTTCTTACCCTGTTCCTCCTAGTTTAGTTTAGTTAATATTATTTTCCACTACCTTCAGGAGTAGCATAGATTAGGAAACACATCATACACCTCATCTAGACTAAACCATATGCGACATACGCAATACTAGTCTAGGTGGGAAGACAGTGGACTACAACCTAAGGCTAACTGTCTAGGTGCCACAACTAGTCCATCTGCGGAGTTCGATCGGATCGCGCGTGCGACACTCATTTCGTATGGTTGAGTGTAGGGGTACCTCGCCACTCATCAAAAACAAAACAAAATAAAATAGTAAAGCTTGATGTAGCCTCATGTCCCTAGTGGCAATGGCTCCTCCACTGGCTTCTTTGCTTTATCATAGCGTTTGGGAATCTAATGTATGCTAAGTCATACCCAAATCTTTTCCTCTTCTAATCTTGGATCATGTACCATCCAAGCAAATTTTGCAATGTTTGTTGGTGTCAGTACTTCTCATGGACATGGTACATATGGGAACATTTTATTTTCTTCCATGTACCAGGCTACAAACTGTCTTCTTTATTCTTTAAATGCCCTAGCCACTTTCTGTAGTTCTTGATAATCTATCATTTTGCGAGCTAGGTTTGTTGCTACTTCCTTTTGATCTTGGTAGCTAGCTTTTACTATTTCAAGCACAGAGTTTGCAATATGCAATTTTTGTTATGTATCCTTCCTATTTGCAAACTCTTTTTCATACATTGCGTACATTGTAGCTACTTGTTATTCTAGCTCATTACTTTATCTACCTATTGTGAGCATGGCCAGATTAGCATACTAGAGGTTTGCTAATCCCACGTACTCTGTAAGGTCTTCAATTTACAGGTTCTTATTCTTTACTTTAGCTTGGTAAACATAGGCAAGGCTATCCGAGATCAACTGCCAATTAGGTGTCTAAATGATGATGGAGCTAATTTTGGCCTTGACAACAAAATTTATTTTTTATTAATTTTTTTGTGCATGCCCACCTAGTTGCTAAAGTGTTCTTTAAGCCTCTCATACTTTTTGGCCTCATTTTGCCACACACTAATTGTAGTTGCTAACTTTTAATGGACTACATGGATTTCTTCAATTGATAGGATTCTATTCTCTTAGGCCAATTTCCTCATATTTTAGTTAACTCTAGCAAATTGTCCTCTTAGCTAATGGATGCTTTCCTTAAGAACATTCTTTTGTTTCCCTATATCTATCAACCTTAGGTTGTCTGCAACAATCTTCGTGCTCTATTGGGGGCATGAATGCACTAGCTAACATTTCAAATTCTTTGGTTTTAGTAATATTTGCTAGTGGCATAATGGAAATATTGAATGATTCTTTTATGTGACCTATGATTACCTATGCTACTCCTGCTACATCCTGGTGTTGCATTACCGCTACTATGGCTTATTCTCCTATCTCTAGCATGACCTGAAAAGATGCAACATTCCCAAAAATTTGTTGTGCTCAATCTTCCTCTTCATCTGCCTATAAAGATACTTGACCACTAGTGGGTCTTATTTATACTACAAATCTTATAGAATTATCTTGTAATCTATACATTTCAAATCCCTCCCTATTTTCCCAAATTATGATTTCTACAATTTGTTACAAATGTTCATAGAAGGTTAATAGTCCAATTTTTCTAGTGGAGCACTTAATCCAAGTCTATCAATGGCAAGAGTTGATCCACTGAATATTGCTTACTCTTGTCCCATGGATGGGATGTTTCCAACAGGACTAAATCCTACCACTCCCTCAATGCTTGCTGGATTTTCTAGCTAATCTTTCTTTGACACCACTAACTTGGACATCTCAGCATAGGATGCATTCTGGGCCTTGCATAAGACATCATTTGTATAACCCAGAAGCCCAACTTGCTACACAATCTTTTGATAAATCAAGGGAATGATAATGTGAGTTTCCCTACCTTCTTCTCTTCAAAACTTCTTTGAATTTCTAGAAATAATAAATGATTCATGTCTGCATTAAATTTCCCCACAAGGATGGCACTTCTTCGTGCAACATAGGTGGAAATTCTATTTAATCCTTTGGAAAGGAAACAATGGTAAGTCTTGATCTTGAAATATATTTTTTCTTTAGTAGACAATTCACTATATTCTTTATCTACTTTTCCACATGCCCTTTGTAGCCATAATTTCTTTGCTTTTGTGTCAGATCTTGTAGATATCTACGTAATGTTTGGTTTGACATTAGGAATGTCAAGTGCCTTGGCAATTTCTTTGACTGAATAAGGCACAAAGACTCCTTCAATTTTTACTTTGGCATCATCTTATTTATTTTTTCAAAATTGATGCACTTCTCCTAGATATCATTCTCCATTACATGATAGAGTTGGCCATAGAGGTGAGGCTTGTAATTATTCTTGGATGTTGGCAGGCACGAACTCCATGAATGATTCAATGTTTAGTTCCACAATAATTGTGGACATAATTTATTTTCTTGTATGTCTTGGAAACATAAGGCTGATAGCATGAAGCACTATTCTTACTTTGGAGCTAGTGGTGCTTCAGCCTTAGCCTACGTAGAATGTTCAGTTGCAAGTGTTTACTGATGGATGCTGAAAGATTGACCCTTATGCTTTACTTGTGATGTTTATTCTCCAACTTATCCTCTACCTCTACCTCTTAGTCTTTTGCTTTGTTGTTATGAGGGTCCTTCCACTACAAGTCTCTGGGAGCCATCAACAATCATCAAGGATTTGTTTAAGATAACCCAAGGATTTTGAATAGGTTCTTAATGATTAATAGTCCTTTCTTGAGTTCTTGGTTTTGATCCAATTTTTATCCTTATTCTTATTTATATCTCTCATTATGATTTTAGAGTTAGAAAAATTTCAAAAAGAAACCATTATTTGTTGTACTTTTGATTGTTAAAACTTCTTACAATTATCATTTCCTCATTTATTGTGTAATTGGATGGTTGACTAGGAGAATTAGTTAGGTTTATTAGCTTTTATTTAATTAATCGATCAAAATATGCTTACTTGTTCCTATTCTTATCCTTAATATACTTTTTCAACATTAGAGAATATTAATCCAATTTGAATTATTTATTCGTAGCACTCACCCCCACAACTAATTTGGTCACTTCATGATCAAAAAGGTTTGAAAATTACACAAATTGGAGCTATGGTGAGAGAGTTATGGTGCTTGGAAGTTTGGCTACCAAAGGATTAGAAAAACAGCATGAACTCGCCTTACTAGAAATGTGGAAAATGAAAAATTCCCTAACTCCCGCATGTGTATATAGATAGTTTATAGCTAAGACATCAGAGATATGACATCATAGCTGCGATGTATTAGGGCCTAATACATCGTAGCTACGACGTCACCATCAAAAAATTTTGAATTTTGAGCAATTTTTAGTTAAAAAAAAATTGGGATAAATGGATAATTTGGAAGATGTAGAGGTGGTGTGAAGGGTGTTTGATCATAGATGATGCTCATAACATGAAAAATTTGGTATAAAAAGCTTGTAAAAGAAGGAATCTATGGCAAAGAAACTCAATGAGATATATAGGAGATGGTTATAGGGATTGCCAAAAGTGTGATTAGTTATGAGAATGTAGGAAAGTGAAAATTCATGGTTTAAGTATCTTGAAGGCATAAGATGATGTGAAATTTTTCATCAAGTATGAAGCACAAGAGTTATACAAGTGGATCCTCCCCAAAGTAGGCTTCAAACCTTAGTGCCCTTATATAACCACACCTACAAGTATTCATAGGCACTTAAGGAGTTGAATGTAAGACATACCTATATTGCAAAATACACATGTTAGTATTACCTGAATAAGAAAATGATACTATATTATACAAAACCATTGAATTAGGATTATATATAATAGGGAGGTGGAATGAGAGTAGAAAGGATCACAAAAATTGGGACATGAGGTGTCTTGCCATAGGCATAATGGATTCATGTGTGTTATGTATGGTTAAAGCAATCATTAGCCTTTCCATTCAAGATCCAAACGAAGTTCATACCACTTATCGATGACATCGCATTGCATCATCCCAAAACTAACAACCACAAGACTACCACAATTGCAAGAAATATTAATCACTTGGTAATGAAGTTCAAGAAAGTAGTTTATTACTAGCACACTTTTTATTTTTTTTAAATTTCTAAGAAGCTACCTACCTTCACGCATGGGTAACATGTCTTTCCAATGAAACCACCAAAAAATTTTATTTTGTGCATTTATTATGTTTTTACTATGTTAACCTTACCAGAGGACTACCTTCAGGCATGGGTAACATGTCTTTCAAGTGACATGATAAGGCAACACTTATTTTAGACATACTTTCATTTTTCGTTAGTACTCAAGTAAATAATACAACTGAATAGCAGGATAAAACTTATAGTACTAGTCTTAGAGAATCCATAAATATCCTTGATGTCACACCCTTTTCATTTCCACTAGGTTTTTCACTTTTCTATTCAAGCATAATGATCACAAGTTTATTTTAGTTTTATTATGAAGAAAATGTCATTATGGCCATGGTAAGAATCTCTTATTATTGGAAATGAGTGGATAGCTGATGTGGTCTTACTATATATATAATTATTCTTACAATGATTTGATAATATAGGGTAATATTCAAATTATTGGAACTACATCTTGTTTTATTTCTTTGTACTTTATTAGAAAAATCAACAAAAAATATATACAAGAAAGATGATAAAAAATTGTAGAAAAATGTTAAAAATGGGTCGAAAAATTATTAAAGAGTAAAACATGAAAAATGATTTAAAAATAAAAATAATATAAAAGAATGGAAAAATTATTTAAGAAATGGAAAAAGATAAAAAGTAGAAAAGTAAGAATGGAAAAAGATAAGAAATAGAAAGTTGTCAGAAGAAGATTTTGTGCCTACGTGTCAAGTTTGACACCCCCATGACTATTCTAAGAAGTGGATATTTGGAATATCAAACAAGTGGTAGTTTGCATGGTAGAAAGCATAGAGTCCTTAAGAGAGTAGGAAAAGTCATGATATCACTTGACTTGTTGAATATTAACAAGAATTAACTTATGTGGATTAGTTGGGTGATATATCTGCATGGCACCAAATTGGTATGTTGCATGGACAATATAGGATCCTTCCCATAAGGTTTGGAACTTAGCCTTTTATGGCACATCATTGGGATTGTAATAGAGAACTTTATTGCCTAGTTGAATTATTACTTATCTTATTTTAGCATCATGCTTACATTTGGAGTATTTCTTGTGAACCTCATTACTCATCAATGCTACAAGTCAATTTTCCTCTAAAAGGTCAAGATTCATGAGATGTTCCTTTTGAGCTAAGTTTAAGTCTAGGTTAAGTATACTAGCAATGGCTAAATTTTGGAGTTTTTCTTGGATTGGTAGCGTAGGAAGCTTTCCATAAACTAGTTCATAGGGTGAATATCCTATCAGGAGTTTCCATGTGGATCTGAATGCACATAGAGCACCATTCAACTTTGAGCTGCAATCCTTTCCAAATCAACTAATTATTCTGGTTAATATTCTTGTGATTTCATGATTATTCACTTCTGCTAAACCATTTCTTTGGGGATGGTATGGTGTAGTTAATTTGTGATTCACCCCAAGTTGTCGCATTACTTTTTTTGAATGTAGCTCCTATAAAATAAGTTCCACTGTTTGATATGAGCATGCATGGCACTCCAAATTTATTCACCACCTATTATTGAAAGAACTTAGCAGTTATTTTGATTGTGAAAACCTTGACTATAGTTGCTTATGCCCACTTGGTACAATAATCAACTACCACTATAATGTATGATTTTCCCTTAGATATTGTTGTGATGGACCCCATGAAATCAATTCCCCAAATATCGAAGGGCTCTAATGGTTATATCCATTGTTGTGGACCTTCAATTTTAGTTGTTAATCCTCTATCATGTTGACATCTTTCATAAGATTAGGTGAATTTGTATGCATTCTTAAATATGATAAGCCAAAAATAGCCTGCCATCATCAGCTTTAGTATTGTTTTGCATCCTACGTAGTGATCACCACATGGTCCCTCATGCACATCTTGTAGAGTTCTATGTTGTCTCTCTTCTAGAATGCACCATCTTACTAGAGCATTAGCACATATCTTATAAATATTTCCATTAATTTTCGTATATCATTTAACCCAATGGAGGAACTATTCCTTTCGTTTCTTATTCCACTAAACATGAAGCTCTTGTGTAGTGAGGTAAGTCATGCAATTAGTAATTCATGACTTTTCTGTTGAGTTGATAGCCATTTTTGTTCTTATAAAAAAAATTTCATCAGGAAATTGGTCTTATAATGGTTCATCATGTTGTTGTGGTTCCCATATTAGTCTTGAAAAATGATTAGCTACAATATTTTCAATGCCCTTTCTTTCTATCATCGTGACGTCAAACTCCTACAATATCATAATCCATTGTATCATCCTTAGACTGACCATTAGTATATTCATCAAAAATCTAATGGCACTATGCTTTATGTGAACATAAATAGGATACTTGAGCACATAATGTCTAAATTTTTCAAGTACATACACCAAGGCCATAAGCTCCTTTTCTATAGTGGTGTAGTTAAGTTGTGCCCCAATAATTCTTTGACTGATGTAATGTATGTAATAGGGTCATTTTTTTATGATTTAGCTAAGTGACTACTACTTCCAGTGCATAGTTTGAAGCATTTGTCATTATGTGAAAGAGTTTAAACCAAACCAAAGCTTGAAGGATTGGTGTTTTGATCAACTTCTATTTGAATGTCTGGAATGTATTCTCATATTTTTTTGTCCATTAGAATGATTCATCCTTCTTTGTAAGTTCTACTGGTGGCTTTACAATCTCTGAAAAATGCTCAATAAACCTTTTGTAATATCCTGCATGGCCAAGGAATGATCTAACATCCTTAATAGTTTATGGTCATTGGGTGATGTTTTGAATGACTTTTATCTTATTAGGATCTACCTCTATCCCTTTTTGATATATTTAATGGCCCAAAACAATATCATCTTGGACCATTACATGGCTTTTTTACTAAGTGAGCTTTAGATTAGTTTCAACACATCTTTTTAGGACCTGCTCTAGTTGGTCCAAGGCTTGTTTGAAGTCTATCCCATATGTGGAAAATTCATCCATGAATACTTCTACTCCATTGCCAATCTATTTTTAGAAGATACTTAGTACAATTTTTTGCAATGTAGTGAGAGCATTACACAAGCCAAAAGGCATTTGCTTGTAGGCAAACGTCCCTAACGAACTAATGGATGTAATCTTTTCTTGATCTTCTAGTGCAATGTAGATTTGGTTATACTCATTGTACCCATTGAGAAAACTATAGTATTGATGTCCTACATTAGTATTGAGGACTTGGTCAACAAATGGTAAGGAAAAGTGATTCTTGAAAGTTGCTAAATTTAACAATCGGAAGTTGATGCAAACCCTCCACTTGTCACCTTTCTTTGGGACAATGACTAAGGGAATAACCCATTCACTATCTACTATTTGATAGATGAACCCTACTTTTAATAGTTTTTCCAATTCTTATTTGATCACTTCTTTGAGTTTAGGATTCAATCTTCTTTGTGGCTGATAGTGACGTTTAATAGTTAGATCTATATAGATTCAGTGTTAACATATGTATGGATCTATATCCATTATTTCATTGTAGGATCATGCAAATGTTATTGACCATTTGTTTACCACTTCCAATAATATTCTCTTTTGTTCTTTATCAATATTAGCATTGATAATTACTGATTTTTTATTATTTAGAAAAGCATGCTCTAGTACATTCAATAGGGCTTTCAGTTCTAGTTCATACTTGGCCTGGATCTCTAACTATCCCCATTTAATGTCTTCTCCTTGATGTCATTGTACATAAGGATGTTTCCTTCTTAACCATTCTATCCTATCAATTTCTTAAGTGTAGGTACTTGTGATTTTCCTCAATGGTTCCATGAACATATCAGACTTTGCCTCTTTTTCAATAATCAGCCATTGGATGCCTTCTTATTTTGTGACTACTACATATAGACATTGTTGTACACTCATATCTTCTATATATTGATTACATGTTGTATTGGTTTCTTATTTTTTGGTCCATATTTTCTGCACGCAACTACACCTACTATCGTTGTATGTGATACATGGAACTCAGTGTCTTTGTATGATTCTAGCTTCATCTTTCTTAGAGATTTCCAAGGAAAAATCTCTAATGTCGAGCTTAGCATCTACAATGCTAAGCCATGCTCTTTCCATAGTTATAGGAAATTCCCCTTTGTTATTCCCCACATGTATAACTAAGAAATCAACAGAATAAGACTAGCTACTTATGGTGGTGATGACATCTTCCACCTATCCAAGTGGAATTGTGATTGATTGATCTACAAGCTCTTGTCGAATGTTTCTTTTCTTTAATGAAGGAAGATTCTAGGCTTTGTACATGTTCTGTGAAATCAGATTTACTCCTAACTTAGAATCTCGTATAGCCTTGGGAGGTTTATGTCCTACTATTTGAAGATATATTAAGGGACTTCTGGGATCTATTCTCTTCTTGGGAAGTGCTCCTGCTTTAATCCAATGTGTTACAATTTGAGTGATCATGTCAGTGGTTAAATTTAGATTTGCAAAACTTGGAAGCATAGTGTTCCCTTGAGGAGTATGTGTGGATATGGTGGATATAGGTGAAATCCCCCTTCTTTAAACCTTTTCAAGTCTTTTCCTGAAAAATGAACATTTCCTGGATTTAGGTTCATTTACCATTACATTCCCTTGTATATTAACTACTCTAGAAGCATCCTTTTGTTGTGGCTATTTTGGTAGCTCTTCTTGCATAACCTGTGGCAACAATGGTGGTAGGGAGTTAGGAGTTTGAGTTAATGAACCAATTGTTGGTTGGTGTGTATAAGAATTGGGATCCATTCACTAAGTAGTGGGTCTATGATGTTCTAGCGAATGATAGTTTGAGGAGTTTTGGATTGAAGCATTTCCCAAAGAGATTGGGCGTTGAACGTAATATCCATAAGGAATTGGTTGCCTACATGGATATGGATACCTTGGCAGTGGCATTCCCCACACTTGTGGTCATTGCCACTATTGCTGGTATTGCTCTTATGGTTGAGGTTAGGCTTCACTTGGATAATATGATGGTTGGTAAGGTTTTCAAAAGTTACCTTGTGGGTAAGGTAATTATCTTGGCATCTATTTCTTAACAAATATTGGGTTAAGCACATATGTCCCAAACTCTTGTAAGTGGACCATAATAGGGCAACATCCCTTAGGATGTTCATATTGGCACACCTTGCATCCTTATTTGTCTTTTGAACTAAATTTTGTTACTTCTTCAATTGTAGCACCTTTTCCTTTATGTTTGTAGTTCTCTCATTTGTTATCTCTTCTTTTCTTTCTTTCTTTCCTTTTGTTCAAAGCTTGTTCAATCTTTTCCTCTACTATCTTGAGTGCAGTAGCAAATTTTTCATCCATGGAATCCCACATTTTCTCTACCTTTGTTGCAATGTCATTGACTAATTTTTGGATGGGTAGAGTCTTCTTTTGGATGGTATCCTCCAAATTTTCTTCTTCTTTTCTTTCGCACATTCTCACATCCCTTTTCCTCATTGCGGGATCTCAATTGTACTCTTTTGTTAATTCCTTTTTCTTTAATTCTCCTTCCTCCTTGGCCACCTAGTCTATTAGTCATTGGATTCGATGAGCTATCATTTTAAATAATCTTCCTTGGGCATATACCTCAAGAGTTTCTCTAGTCTTGTTCCTTAACACATCAATGATATGCCTAAGTTGTTCCTTTGAGAAAATTCATGGCCTGGGCATCTATGCAGTAATGAGTAGTACCTGCCCATTGCTACATCAAGGGATTCATGTGTCCCTTACTTCCATCCTTGAATTTGTTTTCTTAAATTTGAGACTCCCAAATAGGTTTGATATTTTTCATTAAAAAACTCCAACATGATACTTCATCTTTAGATTGTTTCAAGTTCTAAGGATTAGTACCAGCTCTCTGCTTCCTTGATGAGTGTTCTAGGAAACAACTTCAATTTTTGCTAATCATTTTCAATGTTATGAAGAACATAGGCATTATGAAAGGCTTGAAGATGGTGCTGTGAATATACATTATACCCACCTTCAAACTTGGGAATGTTGTTCATATCTAGTCATTTGATGTGACTATTCCTTACATGCTTAGTAGAGATATACACTACTCCTCTTATATTAATCATATTATTAGTGGCCAATAGGGGTTCGTTGTGATCTTTGGGTTCGTAGACTCTGTTATAGTTATGACCCTTTCAATGCTCATAATGCTCTCTTTCTTCATATCTAATCCTCTCTCCTCTTTGCTCATAATCATCTTCCTCATTATCAAGATGTCTTCTTTGATGCTCATGTCTCTTAGGATCCCTTCATTTTTCCCTATCATGATCTCTTACTCGTTGTTCTCTCTTGTCATACTCTCAAGAAGAGTGTGAGGAAGAGGAAGAAGTTGGAGAACGATGCCAACTAGTCCTCCTTCTATGCCTCCTTGATTCATCCCTTTTTGATTTAGTGAAGGCATTAGGCCTTGAACTCCTTAATGTGAAGTCCTCCTTATTTCCTCTAGGCGTTTCCATGAGAGTTGAATGTAACTTTATTTTGATGGAATCTTTGATATAGATTTCATATTTTGTAAGTTATATAATGTTTCATTGATTTTTCACAAAACTGAGTAGGAAATTATTACTCTTCTCAATCCCATTAAAGATATGAAGTCTATTTTTAGAACTTTTGGTTTTCATATATGTTATTTTTTTTGTTAAAATCAACCTTCTCAAATCATAAAAAGGGATTAGTATTACAAGTAGAAGGAAAGACTTGCATTCAACCAATTATATATTATAATCTTCCTAATTCTTATAACTTTTGCTATCATGAAGGACATTTGTTTGATGCTTATCCTTTTTTACTCAAGAAAAAAGATTCTAAAAAAGAAAAATCTGTTGAAGTTAAAGATAGAAAAAGCCAATATGAAGCTAAATATATGAGAAATCAAGTTAATGTCAACAATAAGAATGATCAAATGGCAATAAAGAATCTAGAGAAAAAAGAAGATCCTAGGTACATTTTTGCTAATACATGAGACAGTATTAAGTAGTATGGGCAAATAACTCGTAAAGTAAATTTTTCCTTGTTTGACAAGATTACTATGAACTCAAAGACTAAAATTGGTGTCAATAAGAAGGTTATATGTCATAGTAAGGATTCTCGACATAAGATCAATAATAAGTGACGAGGTGAAAATTTTCCACTAGTGGCACCACTTTCTTACATTAAGCCACATCTCTTTATCTCAAATCCTTTTTCTATTTTAAGTTTAAGCATGGATGTTGAAAAATGATGTAAATTTTGTTGGGATTAGAATCATCATCCCTACTAATAATTAATTTTCTTCACTTATTTTTTTCAAAGCATCAATTATAAAGTTGTACATCTTATTAGATAGTTGTTTTTTTTCCATATTTTTTTATGATGTCTACTAAGTATAGAACTTGTGATGTACTATGAATTTTCTTTACTCATGATTAATTATTTTGGGGTTTCGACACCCTAAAAAATCTTCTCAAACATAATAAAGTTAGACTAGGTGAAGTTAATGGCATAAAATTAAACTATTTGGAGTTAATAACATAAACATAGTCTATGTTGAGTTTTTAAGAAACATATTAATTTTAAGATGGTCTTGTATTACATATAGCAATACAACAATACAAAAATATTTCCATCTTCACAAACAAAAGAATGCCCAAGATCATTCATGGAAACTAAAATAATAAAATAAATTAACAAAAAAAATACAAGAATATATCCTATGGTAAAACTAGAAAACTCCCAACAAGAAATAGGCTTTTGGATCTTTTGTAGCTCAGAAAGAATTACAAGCAAATAAATAAGAGAAAATAGAAAAGGAAATAGCATAAGGATGAGAGCAATCACACTACCTTTAAGACGTCTTGTAATCATATTTATAGTGAGGGATGAACATCCATGGGCAATGTTAACTAGATGAGAACTGGACATTAACAAGAACAAAAGGACTATAGGTAAACAACAGTTTACAAAGATTACTTTATAGATATATGTAGTTAAATAATAAATACTATGGTAACAACAAAATTGATGTAATAACACAATTACAAAAATATAATGTTGTTGCACTTTATACGTATCGCTTTCTCCTCTTGTGCACAAATCTTAGCAATTTTAAATCTAGAAAATAATTGTATCTTTGCTTTCACAAGACTCATATAATTAAATGTGCCTTTTTATCTTCTCTTATTTATTATTGTTTGGTATTTACTTTAAAACTAGTGGTAATGTCAGTTTCTTTGCTCTAGATTTTCTAATCTTTTACATATGTATTTTGATTTGATATTATCTTTTTACAATTTTTCCATGGCCTCTATAGATGCAGGTTTGCTTTTGCTAAGGAAGAAAAAGCATGATTGGCTAAAATGTTTCACTTTAAAAATAGCCTACTAGTTTAAAGGCATGTTCCAAACTTAAATAACGCAAAGAGTATCCTCTAAGAAGGAAAGTAGTTTGACGGCTTCAGCCCACTTGGACATTGATGTTAATGATCACTTAAGATAAGGCTCTTGAACTTGACCTTTTTAACACCAAGCGTGCTTTAAGTCTTACCTATTTTTGGAGGTTGATGTTCAACAAATATTGGATCATTATTTGATAATGGCATATCACAAAATTGAATCGGTAAACTTCATATCATACTTCACAGAGTTTAACCTTTTGCGAACGTCATATCACTTACAAACTTGCAATTGTAACCATCCCTAATGTTTTCTTATATATCTACCTTGTGTCGTGAGGTGGGAATAAACCTATTGCTTATCTTAAGCATAGTGATTAAGAGTTTTATATTATGCATAGTGGTAAGAGTTTTATTTTGGAAAACCCACCTAACATGTTTGATGTCAAAATAATTTCATAAATTTAATATTTCTTTGCATTTGTAATTTTTTTAATAAATTATAAGTAACAAAATACATTTACATTTTTTATCCATTTATTAGATGTAAGAGGTATTAGCCTAGTAGCAAGACTTTTGATTTGATAGCTTAAATTATGAGTTCAACGTTGGTGAATAGTGTTGAGTTATTATAAAATTCTTATTTGACTATGTGTTTTGAAGGAAAATATTTTGGGCTAGAGTCAAATAGGGTAAACCTACTCTTTAGTTTTGGATGATGTCATTCTCCAAAAAAGCCACCACCATATACACTACCCCCAATTTATGATTTGTAAGTAATTTGAATTAACCTAAACTTCCTATAGACCCTAATGCCTTCTACCATTGCAATGTAACCACAGTGCATCGCCCGCCCCCACCCACCCCAAACATACTACCTCCAACAATAAAATGTTGTTTGCTTACTTACTTTTTAACTCAAGGTAGTGCCCATTTGACCAAAGTAAGATATTAAAAAGATTAGCCAATAAAGGACAGCTTACCTCTCTCTAGTTACTGTGCGAGGTTGAAAGGTAAAGTGTAACTACTTAGAAGAACAAGGAGACGATCGTACCTTTTAGGAGCCTAATAGATGCACATCGAATTATTCATGTTCGTTGTGCAAGCAAATTGCAACTTAGTTCCTCTATTATCGCCGCCTCTTACCCACACACAGATTGTGTGCGAATTCCATGGTATCCGTTGAGTCCAATGGAACCGCAACATCGTATCCCGCATTTGGTGCCTATCACCGGCACGATGAAAGGTTTGATTATCAATGTTTTGGCCACTCATGCATCAAAATATTGCCTCGAAAAATTTAGCGGTCGGTCAAAGGCGCATACACGCAGAGGAGCAATTGCTTAGACATTCCCAAAAGTATGCTTTGCGTATATTACGGTATGGGAGAGCATTTACGGGCAAGTTGCTCGCATATTTTCAACCCTAAACGGAAAGGTCCTTGCACCCAGAGCTTCCCCATAAATAGAGTTCTGCAGAGGTTGGATAGTGGAAACCATCGCAACTCTGCAGCAACCGCAGCTTCTTGTTCCACTAGTTCTAATAATGCTGTAATATGCTTGTATATGGGACATTTAGCTCAGTCGCCATCACCCAATATTTAAGAATCTGCTCTTTGGAACTCTGGCACAATATATCAAAATCTGGGTTGGAATTGATATTCCTCTCTATTTTATCAGCTGATTTTTCTCCTTGATAAGGTGGGAGATTGCTTCAGAACTGCATAAAATGTACACAATTGCAAAGATGTTTGTGGCAAATTACAGCTTTGTTGTGTTTGAGGCAGGGCCGCGGGTGGGTCGATAAAGGCGAAAGGTGAGCATTATTTCAGGTTCAGTGTGGACCATGGCTAAGAAGGGCTGTTCCTGGTTCAATACAGTGAAGAGGGCCTTCAGATCCCGGTCCAAGGATGCCAAGAAAGACAAGGTACGAATTCTTGCCTTATTCTTTTAAAGCCAACCCTTCTGTGTTTCCGTCCCGTCCCGGAAGGAGTCTGCAGCATTGTCGGATATTGCGGTGTTGCAGGAAAAAGCGGCGGCGAAGAAGAACAAGAAAAAATGGACTTTTTATGGTGGCAAGGCACCGCTGCAAGGACTGGGCAACAACAGCAGAACCGCGGGCGTTGGCGTTGGTGAGCAGGAGAAGAAGCGGGCAGCGGGAAACATGCCTGAAATTGAAATGGCGGAGGAGAAGCACGCCATTGAAATTGCAGTGGAGTCGGCGCAGGCGGCCGTGAAATTGGTCCGTCTCACTCCCCCCGGCGGTGATCAGCACCTCTACTGCCACACCACCAAAAACAACAACAACGACGACAAGGTGAACGTCCTCTCCAGAGGACATCTTGCTGCTGCGATTGGCATCCAGGCAGCCTTCCTTCAGAGGATACCTGGTTTACAACAATCTCTATTGTGCAAAGAGCTTATCATCTCCGCAAAGGAAGTGAAGTTTTTGTGGACTTTGGGTTATGATAGATGAATTGTTGTTGTTGTTGGGTGCAGGCAAGGAGGGCACTGCGGGCGTTGAAGGGGTTGGTCCGGCTTCAGGCGCCGGTGCGGGGTTACAATATGCACACGCAGACTAACACGACCTTGCGCTGCATGCAGGCGCTGCTCCGTGTTCAGGCCCGAGTCCGCGACGGCCCCCTGCTCGTCACCGGAAGACACGACCACGGCCAGAGCCTGAGCCAGAGTCAGCACCGGCCGCCGACAACGCCGTTTCCCGCAAAGGCCGGTGCTACTACTGTTCCTGCTGCGGCGCCACGGCTCCGTTGTTCGGCGAGTCCGCGGCGGAGCATTCTGCTCACGGATTCGCCGTCTCTGCCCAAGTACATGGCCGCCACGGAGTCCTCCAAGGCCAAGGCGAGACAGCGTCCGCGGCCGCCGGAAAAGGAGCCATGGAGTAAGTCCACCAGGAAGCGATGGAGTCCCAGGTGAAGTGCTTGCCTGGGCCCTTCCGAAGTTAGAATGAATCCTTTGTGCATACGAAGTTATCATGGTATCATCCAAAAATATGGGTCAAGCATTTGATGATGACTTTCGATTGCCATACTACAAGCTGCATACATGAAGTAGCTATGTAGCCTTTTTGTAAGAAATTGGGTGCCTTACATAAATTCTTAAAACTGCGTCTTTAGTATTTAAGAGTAAAATAATATGATAACGTTAATTACACGCCAAGCTCTTCACGAGCCTTACAAAAGTTTCCGACTCTCTGACTCTCCAATGAACCATGTTTATGCAAAATTTGATGGCGCTCACATACCATGGTGAAAATGTAATTAAAGCAAAACTTGAGCTCTCATACATTTCATCTGTCGTCACATAACCATTTCAATTAAAAAATCTTCAGCTCACATAACCATTTCAATTAAAAAATCTTCAGCTCCTGATAAGGTTAACGCAAGCAGTTGGCATTCTTTTGTGCCATTTCCCCATCGAAAATATGTTAATAAATTATAAATTAAGGTGAAAACCTTTTCTTTTTAAATGTCTTTGGAATTTGAACCAGGTTGGGTTCAATTACAACCAGCTGATAACAGTACAATAATAAACAGCATTTTAAATTTCATTAGTTAGCTAAGAATTAGCAACAATCAACATACTAAACTTTAAAAACCCATACAAACATTATTGTTATACTCAGGGTTATGTTGTGGACCTTCCTTTGCAATGAATTACTAATTTCATAAACTATTATTACAAATTTACGATAAATGTTAAACAGTGTTTAAATAGTCCGGAAATATGTTGAATCAGCCTGTTTAAAGAATCGCCACATCAAGTCTAGCTAAATTATATTTAAAAGTTCCAAAAATGACACGGAGATCTTTCTAAAAATAAGCTTTATTATAACAATCTTGCCTACTCAACTCAGGCTGGCAAAATTTCTGACCCCGGGATTTCTGACCCGGGACTAATCTTTAAATCCATGATTTATGGCTGACTTAGAAAACTATGATGTTAAACCGATATTTTTTATCATGTTTAATGGACAAAATTCAGTTACACTGGTGCAGAGATATCGTCGTCATCTTACCGTTATCCCAACATACTTCGGTATGACGGTTGTCTGTTCTGTTTCATTTACTTTTATGGAAAGCTATATCAATAGATATTTCAAGTTCGTTTCGATCTCGTGTTACTGCAATCCTTACCGTCATTTATTTCCAGAGACTCTACGATATGAACTGAAATCCTACGTTGTGGCTGTTAACCCGGTAAGTGTGGGCGTGGCTATACGTAAAATTTAGATGGGATTTACAGAAGTCCCTCCAATGGAGATATTGTGCAAGTATGTTGAAAGCGTTGCAGCTCCGTTCTACAATGACAAATGAACGTGCTATAAACACTTAAGCACCTTCCAAATTACGCAGATTTACTAATGAAGTACACAACAGCAAACCAGACACGAGCAATTTGGGGGGTTTAGAAAGCAGTGGCAGTTCCACATCTCATTAAACAAGCAACAACAGAAGCGCAAGAGTGAGTTATAACATTCATTCATTTACGCATGAAGATAGACGTACGCCTCTAGCTGGGGTGCCGCGGAAGAAATAGAAATAATGCAAATGCAGGAGCTTCTGTGGCTGTGATATGGTGCTGCTGACAAGCTAAGCCCACTTGTCGGCGACGATGTGGGCGAGGTCGACGACGCGCTGCGAGTAGCCCCACTCGTTGTCGTACCAGGCCACGACCTTGACCATGTCGTCGCCCATGACCATGGTCAACGACGAGTCAACGGTGGAGGACAAGTCGGAGCAGCGGAAATCGACGGACACGAGCGGCTCGTTGCAGACGTCGAGGATGCCGACGAGCTCGCCGGCCGCGGATTCGCGGAAGGCGGCGTTGACCTCCTCGGCGAACGTTTTCTTGGAGACCTGCACAACCAAGTCCACCACTGACACGTTGGGCGTGGGCACACGCAGAGCAATTCCGTTAAGTTTGCCCTTGAGGCTCGGCAGCACCAATGCCACTGCCTTGGCCGCTCCCGTTGAGGTTGGCACTATGTTCAGAGCTGCTGCCCGAGCCCGTCTCAGATCCCTGTGGCTGGCGTCCAGCAGCCTCTGGTCTCCCGTATACGAGTGCGTCGTCGTCATCGTCCCTTTTATGATCCCTGCAACACAACACACAAAGCCAACGGATCCTTCAATCGTTTTCGCCTAATTAAGCACTTCATTTTTGCTTTCATGAAGCAGAAATTTTCACAATTCCTTCGAGTGGCTGGTGGAATTTTATTCAAGAACCTACCTAATTTTTGTTCGGTGTGTTCGCTTGTTCACAGGTCTTGTGTTGTTCTGTTTCTGTGTTGTCCAAGAATGAACCTAATGGTCATTTTATTGCAGACGGAAGAACGAAATTTACTTTTTCGTTTTCAGAAGGAGCGTTTTCGTACCAAAATTTTGGTCAAAGACCTTAACCAAAGGCTCATTCTATTGCAGACGGAAGAATGAATTTTGCTTTTTTTATTTTGGAAAAGAGCGTTTTCTTACCAAAATTTTGGTCGGGGACCCTACCGAAAGGCTCATTCTATTGCAAACGGAAGCACGAATTTTGCCTCCTTACCAAACTTTTAGTCGAGGACCTTAACGAAAGGCTCATTCTATTGCAGACGGACGAACGAATTTTGCTTTCTTACCAAATTTTTGGTCGAGGACCTTAACAAAAGGCGCCAGGCAGTTTGTGGTGCAGGAGGCGTTACTGATTATCTGGTTGGAAGGATCGTATTGCTCCTCGTTCACTCCCACGACGTACGTCGGAATGTCACCTTTACCAGGCGCAGTGATAAGAACTTTTTTAGCCCCTGCTTGAATGTGCTTGCCAGCACCGTCCTTGTCGACAAATACACCGGTGCCTTCTATTACCAGATCGATTTTCATGTCCCTGTGGTACATCGGTTAATAACAAAATTCCGTCATTTGCTTAAGCTAGGGTTCGGAATCCGAGCTAATGCTTTGTAAAGAAGCAAGTGAGATTACTTCCAGGGCAGATTCAAGGGATTCCTATCAGAAACGACTTTAATGATATTGCCGTCCACGGAGATGGCGTTGTTGCCGGCGGCCTGGACATCTGCTTCGAATGTTCCAAGGACAGAGTCGTACTTGAGGAGGTGCGATGCCTGCTTAACACCTCCGGTGTCGTTGATCACCACGATATCCAATGGCGAGTCCTTCCTTCCATGCCAGCATCGCAGGAAGTTGCGGCCAATTCTTCCGAATCCGTTAATCGCGACCTTGAGTTTTGCTTCCACAACCGCGTTCCTCTTCTGTCTCGAGCCTACCTGCATTATGAAAACGGTGTTTCAGAATTGTTTTACCTTAAGACGATCTAACATGACCGAAAGTTGTGATGTAAATAAACACACTCTTGCTTACAGAACAGGATTTGCAATTGTTTGTTAGGCTGAACTCAGTCAACTGGATTACACAGGCAGAAAACTATACATTAAAGATTCCCTTGGTTCTGTTTATTCTTGTGAAGTCAGGTAACGGAATCAGATATATTGGACTGTCTCAGTTGAAAACTTGAATTAAAACTTAGGCATCAAAATTCCTAATTCTACGTACAGCTTTGCATCCTCCTAAAATATGCAGATGATCCGAAGTATCACGTGCAAAACATGCATTTGTGTCCAAAAATGTGATTAAAAATTCAAAATTAAGAAAATTGGTCGACGATATTAAAGGAATCAAATAAATAGTCTTTAGTGTCCCTGGAATTAAATTTCCTGCTGGTTTTACTACGGGAAGGAAAATATCCGAACTGCCAAATCATCCTAGAAAAGAGCATTAAGAATATAACGGCGAGGTTAATTTAGTTTTGAGACATGAAATTATCAAATCAGCCTCGGAATCATGCTCGGAGGCTGGCAAAGAGTAAAGAGTAAAAGTTTCTGAAGACCATGCTCGGCCATATGGATTGTTTAATTTAGCCGTACATCTGAAATTTCTATCAACAATAGACGATTTCTTACAGAGGGGGTTTCAAACTTTCAATGGCCGTCCAAAATCGTAACGGATCCTGTCTTAAGTTTTTCAGTGTCTTATAATCGAATATCTTAAGAAAGATCACCAAGATCACAAACCTTTGGAGAAACAAGTACCTAAACTTCAATTTAAGCGACAAAAACGAGTTCAAGGAAAATAATAAGTAAGAACCAGGTAGGAAAACTCACAGCAGATGTCTGAACTGTGACGACAGAGCCAAAGTACTCGTATCTTCTGGTGAGTGACTGCTTAGTGTAGCCGGAAAATTCGGCCAAACCTTTGCCAGGCACCTACAAAGACGACAGAGCACCTTAGAATTCAAAAATAAGACATGCATTTGGAAGTCCAGAATTTAAAGAGAGAATCCGGCGTGAACCTGGAGTGAGGCGCGAGCAGTGCTGTAGTTAGCCATGGCAGCCATGGGGATGGTTGCTAAGGCCTGGACGAGAAGCTGCTATGAGAATTTCTGACGGCATTCCCATGTTCAAATATTAAGAGGGAGCAGAATATGAGGCAGCAGACACAGCGCAGGAAGAAGAGGTGGAGAAGGAGAATTGGCACTGAGCAGATGAGGCTGAGCTTTTGGATAGGCCGATCTTCCCTGCGTGTGGTTCTCTGCACTTGCTCGCCTCCACGTCATCGTCGTATGAGCCCTTCCCAACCTCAAGCTTCCAAGCTCAAAATTTTTCAATAAACCAGAGCCGCCTAAATCCACGGAATTATTAATATAAAAACATATTCAAGGCATGTTTTCGAAATTTCAAGAAAACATTAAGGTCGATGATTAATGAAGAAATTTGCCTGGGTACCCAATGACAGTATATTTCGATGCTTGTGTGCGTCGAGTCCATTGGTCAGCATTTCTGTGGAGGAAATAAAGAGGCGTGGATTTGAGACTAGGCTTTTGAGCCTTGCGGGGGAATTCCTGGTGTGGCCATTCCTTCTTTTACACTTTGGTAAAGTATCAATCCTATAACCTAATGAACTTTCTGTTGCAGAGCATTCTATTATTATTGGGTATCTGGTCTTGTAATGAAGATGCTCTAATCGCTCTATGGAAATGCACAATCCAATTATATTACAATAACGTCTTCTAAGAATTCTTTTCTTTTTTTTCTTTTTTCTTTTTGGCAATAACTTAAAATATGATACATTTAGGTAAGACTAAGGTTGTCACAATCATCTTTGCTTTTCTTTAAAAAATCATTTTTATCATGTTTTTTTAACCTTTCTTGAGAATTTCATTATATAATCTTATTTAAAAAGTCAAGGCTAAATACAATTCGTGACTTTTCTCTCGTAAAATAACATCAAAATATGTTAAGTACTTAAGACTTGCAAACGTTTACCCAAAAGTATATAGCATTGATTGATTTTGTTATTTGTTTAATAAATTTTGAATGGCAATCACTATAATTAACTATAGTATGATTTCTCCTTTGACAACCATCCTTGGTTAACAATCTCCAACCTCTAATATAACGAAACTATCTAAGATGTTTTTCTTATAGCTTATTTGTGATAAATGCTACTCTCTAAGTCTTCCTTTAATATTTGTATCATAAAATTTGTCTAATACTATAACATTTCTACTATGATAAGTTGTTCATATAACTTTTCTCCCCCTAACATTTAACACCTTACAAAATAGTAAGTCTAATCATTGTCCTATAGAATTTTCTTTTTAGTTTTATTATAATTTTTTTCACAATATGATTTCATTCTACATTACTCTAAAGTTTAATTTTCATTTTGGAATTATCCAAAGTTAAATTTTTCCTTTACATTCATTTGGTTTTTTATTTGATTTGTTACCTCTTTTTCAACTCTTCTTATCCATTATTTTTAAATTCACTCACTGCTTTGCTTTATTGTCATTTTCCATTGTTGATTAAAAAACAAAATGCAAAAAATCAAGTAGTGATATAACACCTTTTTTTTAAAGGTAAGGCAGCTTAAGGCTAGTAGCATAACCCCTACCAACACAGCAAGGTAGATGTGACCCATTAAACAAAAGGGTCCCATCATAAGACTACTCGACTTTTGCCACACCTATGAGTAGAGATAATAATTGATACCACACCCTCCCAACTATGAGATGAGTGTCCTAACCACATACACTATACACAAGCTAGCAAGACAACATGTATGTTCTTTACTAATAAAGTGGGTCCCTTTTTTCAATAAAAATGTTAATATTTGTAACAAAGCTTAAATAAAATTAAGGTGGAGAGAATGAATCATAGTAGACTTAGATTTTGACATGTTTATAAAAATTTAATTATTCTTTTGAAATATTTGCATAGTTTGTCATAGAAGGTAATATCAATGTTCCCAGTTTTGTGGCAGTATTTGCATAGTAGCTAAAAGCAATAAATGAACAAGTGGCTTCATCAACTTCATTGATCCACTACCTCAAATTTTTATTTCAAAATCCAAGCCTAATTCATCAATACATACTAAATGGTTTAGTATGTATATCGCAACAATGTGTGTTGCATAATACGAAGACTACTCTCTATAGGTGCATGTCATTTCTCCTTGCATAATGTCCTTTTCATTATAAAATCTTATTCATGCTTGCTACCTTTGTAGCTTGAACTTAATAAAACTAAAATTATTTGTAACATCCAAAACCCTATGGATCTATCAAGCTAATTCAATTTCAACAATATTTTGTACAGTGCTTGTATATCATAACAATGACTTCTTTGGATCAAACTTGTAACTTAATAGAATTTGTTGTGATTACTATTAAATATGTAATTAGTTTTTGCATTTTCTTCTCTTAATTTAAAGAGTCTATAATTCACATTATTTCATTTTATAGAGGGTTGTGTATCTTCTATAAAGTTTTAATTGCATTTTATGCCATCTATAAATCTACAATATATTTAAAAAGAACATTTTTAATCAGTTTTGTTGATATTATCCTTGTATTGGCAACTAATAAAATGAAAGCAAAGTTGATTTTGATAACAAAGTTTCTTTAGCAATGTTGTGGAGGCTGTCAAATTATAGGTTGTTTATGTGTCAAATGTAAACTTGAACTACAAGCTACCATGGAAGAGATTTATAGCTAGCTCAAGTGGTTACCTCATTATCTTGTTAAACAAAAGATTGTTTGTTCAAGTTATTATATTCCTTTTTAGTTCTTCTAAATTATCATTTTGGTTATATGTCTTAGCATGCACTTAATTTCATACTACTAAACTAAATTCACAAGCTCCTATTAACTAAATTATGAATCCATGAAAAGAACAAATTTGTTTAAATACTAATTTCACCTTACAATTTCACTAGTTGCAATTATAATTGTTTTATTTTTACCACAAAATACTTCCAAGAATATTTAGTTAACATGAAAGTTAATTCTTGAATCCATGGAAAGGAAAATTTGGTTATATGCTAATTTTACATTATAGTTTTAATTGGTTGGGAACTTTAACTTTCTTGTGTATTTTTATAATGCAAATTATTAGGGGGGTGTTGGAACCTCAAAATACTTGCAATATAGGTACACCCCAAGATATATAGTCCAATTGGAGTTTAACAAATCAAGAGTCTTACAACTAGACTAAAACCTCATTGGTAATGATAGGTGGCTACTTAGCTCCTCATCTAAGAAAGACTTATAGGCAAGACATTGTTGGGGATGTTGGAACCTAAAATAATTGAAACATAAATACACCCCAAGATTTTATAAAAGTTTATAACTTAGTGTTACCTATTAAAATTGAACCTATGACCTAAGGTTATCAAGACAAGACCCATACCACTAGGCTAATACCTAATTGTATAGGCAAGACATTGTCAATTTAAGTCATCCTTAAGGCATCATTATGCTCTTCTTATGTATTAGGTTGGCTATATGTTGGGATGTATGCATAGTTAAATTTTTTTGGATTAAACAATGAGGTGTTAACCTAGTGGTAAGACTAACCCCATTATGGGTTTGATTCTTGTATGCAATACTAAGTTATAAAGTTCTAGGTTGACTATATGTTTTGGGGTAAATATTGTTAAAAGAATATTTTGGGTTCCAACACTCATCCCTTCACGGTGTAGATTATTAGCTACTTTCCTAAGGTTAAATTTATTGTTGATATTATGAGGCACAAAGGCATTACAAAAATTACTATAAAATTTATCATTTGTGGGTGAAAAAAGAGGGGGTTGGGGGATGTTTGTGACAAATCCCATAATAATTTTTTTATTGGTTGAAAAATATTTATGTAATTTTTGCAAAATGATGTTACAAGATAACCTTCATAACTTTTGTTCTTATTACTATAATTTATTGAATCTAACATAAAAGTCTGTGTGTATAAAAAAATCAAAGTTGATTGTTCATGCTTATTATGATACCACCCTAGAGAGCATTACATGACACAAATCATGAGTTCCAAAATCACCAAATACCTTAGGACATTGATGAGCAATGAAGCAATCCAACACCTAAGCACACAAGTCACAAGTGTTCATGCGTGACCCAATCATAATTCGTAGATGAGGCAATGTGTATGCTAGTAATTGGTTTAAGTCTGTGACCATTGTCTTGCCATGTGGAGCTAGTGAAATCTAATTGTATGGTTTAGCTCATTGTGAGGTATATGATAACTAATGTTGAGTGGCCATTATGACTCCTAGCAAACATGGTTAAAATGGAAATAATTTCTGAGTCTAAGTAAAACAAGGAAATGAATCTAGTTTAGCCTATGCGATGAGTATCCATTCCTAATTTTCCATACACACCTTGGGCTTCGTATAACCATCACTGGATT
>MNCI01017459.1:219109-233783 GCA_015680685.1 Gnetum montanum
CGTCAATGCTTGTAATCAAGTTGTACTCATGCCGCGCTAATGCAGGTAATAAATAACATGTAAGAAATAACATGTAATAAACCCATTCCATGCATTGCAAGGTTTATCCACAAAGCTCATCTTTATTGCCATACACAACTTGCGTTCAGGTACAAAGCTGCTCGAATAAAGATCCGTTCACTTGGGGACTCCTACTACGGGCACATGGAAAATATTCTATCTCTGGAGTGATCAAACTGCCAGAGTTTCCCTACTTTAAGCCTAGGATGGAAAATAAGGGGAGTGCCACCTCTTATTTATAGATTTAGCAACGGACCGCGATATCGCGTCTCATCACCTATTAAAATTGAACCTATGACCTAAGGTTATCAAGACAAGACCCATACCACTAGGCTAATACCTAATTGTATAGGCAAGACATTGTCAATTTAAGTCATCCTTAAGGCATCATTATGCTCTTCTTATGTATTAGGTTGGCTATATGTTGGGATGTATGCATAGTTAAATTGTTTTGGATTAAACAATGAGGTGTTAACCTAGTGGTAAGACTAACCCCATTATGGGTTTGATTCTAGTATGCAATAATAAGTTATAAAGTTCAAGCTTGACTATATGTTTTGGGGTAAATATTGTTAAAAGAATATTTTGGGTTCCAACACTTGTCCCTTCATGGTGTAGATTATTAGCTACTTTCCTAAGGTTAAATTTATTGTTGATATTATGAGGCACAAAGGCATTACAAAAATTACTGTAAACTTTGTCATTTGTGGGTGAAAAAAGAGGGGGTTGGGGGATGTTGGTGTCAAATCCCATAATAATTTTTTTATTGGTTGAAAAATATTTATGTAATTTTTGCAAAATGATGTTACAAGATAACCTTCATAACTTTTGTTCTTATTACTAGAATTTATTGAATCTAACATAAAAGTCTGTGTGTATAAAAAAATCAAAGTTGATTGTTCATGCTTATTATGATACCACCCTAGAGAGCATTACATGACACAAATCATGAGTTCCAAAATCACCAAATACCTTAGGACATTGATGAGCAATGAAGCAATCCAACACCTAAGCACACAAGTCACAAGTGTTCATGCGTGACCCAATCATAATTCGTAGATGAGGCAATGTGTATGCTAGTAATTGGTTTAAGTCTGTGACCATTGTCTTGCCATGTGGAGCTAGTGAAATCTAATTGTATGGTTTAGCTCACTGTGAGGTATATGATAACTAATGTTGAGTGGCCATTATGACTCCTAGCAAACATGGTTAAAATGGAAATAATTTCTAAGTCTAAGTAAAATAAGTAAATGAATCTAGTTTAGCCTATGCGATGAGTATCCATTCCTAATTTTCCATACACACCTTGGGCTTCGTATAACCATCACTGGATTACCAAGTGTTACACTACTAGGTGTAACAAGCAGGAACACTATTGGGCTTACCAAACTACTACACTTAAGTGCTCGAAATCATCGTACTTATTCCGCATACTATTAATAGTATAAGTAAAGTGTACTTGGAAAAGTAAAATGTTAAGCTAGGAAACAAGAAATATTATTATAAGTAAAATAGGAATATAGAAGAATGCTACAATAGTATGAAGTAGCTTGATCTTTATTGTTGGTCACACTTGTGCCTAAGTACAAGATGTTCAAATAAAGACGTCGTTCACTAAATCACACTACACTACGGGCATTCACACTTTTAATCGCTAAGTCTAAGTGCACGAAATCAAATTGCAAGAGTTATACTATTAGTGGAATAAAATTGTTGTTGGACTATGCACCTAAGTGCTGTATTTATAGGCTGGCATGCACCCTAAGACATTGTATCAATGATGATGTATCACATGAAGTGACATCATTGATACGACATCGTTGCTACAATGTCATTGGACTTCAAAATTGACTTTAGACATACTCAAGATGGACTAAGCCTTAATGATTACAAAACTCATGAGAACACCAAGAACATATGATACCCATTAGTCCAATAGTTAGAAGCATGACAAGTACACTTTAGATAATAATATAAGTGATAGGACCAACAAGATATGCATAATCATATAGAGCAATGACAAATACACAAGCCACAATAACCCTCAAGATGGCTAGGACACATTGCTATTGTACATGCTAATCTCATTCTTTGTAGACTAGGGAAAGTGCCAACATTAAAAGCCTTGGATTTTGGTTTTATACATACCCTTGTTACATAAGGAATCAAAGCCATTTAGTTCTAAAGAGAGGAAATGATGGTTAAGCTAGCATGGAACTTGACACCCTAAGAAGTATGACCAATATAATACATTAAAAGAGTTATAGTGTAATAGGGACCATCATTTGAAGTGCTGGTAAGGTGCTTATTTTTCATGTTGAAAACTTAGGTGTAACCACTTGAAGAGGTTAGGCTTTCACTCATCTATTGATCCTCCCAAGACCCCACTTTGTAGGATGAGCACTAAGGCTCTAAATGATGATCCTTTAGAAGAATCATAGTGGAATGTAATGATGTCTCAAGTGTGACTTGAACTAGTAACCTCTTGCCTACAAATCCTAACCGATAATGAGCTAACCACTTAAGCCACCTTTCATTGGTACCAAATAATCCATAATTTCACAATCATTACTTTATATCTTAGCCAAAACCACAACCTTCTAACTAAGATATGAGTGTCTTAACCACTAAGCCACACCCATGGATGCATCTTAGCCAAATCTATTGGGACCTATTGGAATTTTCTATAATAAGCTAAATTCATTTTACAATTTCTTTTAAAATCCATAACTTAGTGTTGCCTACTAAAATTAAACTTATAGTTGACCATATCTATGCTAATTCTTAGTTGTTTTTCTTTTTAATTTTAGCAAATGGACATCAAGGTTGGTAGCATAATCCCATTAAATGTTGGGGGGAAGGAGGGGCCTCAAACCCCAAAAATAATATTAATATTAAGCAAAAAATTCATATGACATCACATGCTTAATTTTAGTACAAAACATCAAAAACAACATGGAAAGGAAAAACTTTCTAATTTTAGGGATCTTTACTTAGATGTACAATCTTATAATTGATACTTTGAAAATTCAAGAGAGGAAATCTAATTATTCATAGGGAGGATGATCCTAGTCTTAATAACATTTACATTATTTTCAAAAAAGTCTTTGGTAAAATACCAAATTTTGTAAGAAAGGAATATCTAATAGAAAATGATTGTACATATTGTCTATCATTACTTGCCTAGTGTTAGGAATCTTTACCATTAACATTAACCCACTTATAAGCATATGTTTTAAGCTTTGGGTAAAATTTTCTTTACAAGTGGACTAATCAATACTTTTTGTACTAAAATTATTCATAGAAGCTTCTATCTTCTCTAGTTTCTTTATTATCATTTGATCATTTTTATTATTAATAGTAACTTGATTATTTTTTCTCATCCTCAACTTTAATACATTTTTTTCCTCAACATCTTTTTTGTTAAGTAGAAAAGAACAAGCATTAAACAAATATCCTTCTTGATGACAAAAGCTACAAAAACTATGAAGATTATAATATGTGATTGGTTAAATATAAGTTTTCTCTCTTACTAGTAATACCAATTCCTTTTTACGATTAAGAAGATTGATTTAAACATTAAAAAAATTGTTACAAGTGCCAAATGATGTAGAAATAGATTTCATATGCTTAATGCTATCGAAAAAGGCTAACAATTTTATATTTAAGTTTCTGACAAAACAAGGGAAGATTTAATAGCTTGACAAAACATAGAACTTTATAATATTCTCCAAATTCAACATCAAAATCTAGAGTCTACCTACAAATGATCAACACTACATGGTTATGTATAAATGATCATATATCTAGGGCACATTGCATCATCAAAGCATTAGCTAGCTTAACAAGTAGAAAAAAACAAGAATAATACTTGACATAAATGACTTGAATGTCATGCTTTTGCATCACATCATTTAATTATGAAATGAAACTTTCATTGCGAGGTAGGTAACCCAATATTTGAATGAAGACATATTGTGATGTAAGATTAGCATCGAGTGACTTATATGCAACTTATATACATCATCAGAAACAAGAAAATCAGGTATCTTAGTTGCATCAACATCATTAGAATAAGCCATCATAAATTTTTTTTTCACTAACTTGTAAATTTGCATTTTAAGAATCAACAAAATTTTTTGCATTGATAGAAGAGGAAATGTTAGCATTGGTTGAAGAAGTTAGGAGTAATTTAGAATCCCTCGTAAGGGAATTCTAGAGAAATAAGATTTGTAAGAGAAAAATTAAATCCCAACCTCATGAGATGTTGACTATATGTACCCAAAACATATAGTCAATGTAAAACTTTATAAAAAGTTATGTAGAACATTAATATGGTTGAAATGTGGGTCGAACATAAGGGAGTAAACTATTTTTCACGGTTAGTTTTAACCAATCACTTGTCAAATTATTAAAGCATTGTGTACTAACTTTGGATTTTGCCTTTTGAGGAATAGATTTTCCCTACCCTAAAGTAGTTTGCATGTCATTGAGGCATTGCTTGATTGTTTGGTACATGTTGCTTTGATTTGCAAGAGACAAGGTCAATTCCATGAGTAACTTTGAATTATAAATGTTATACTTAAGTTCTATGAATGTTTTGTGTTGGCTATGTGGCATGAAAGTACTGGTAGTAATCTGGTTTTAGTTTATACTCTGAACTTTTTCCTAAATATCATTATTCAGTTTTTATTCCAAACTCAAACTTCTCCTTCTATACTTTCCAGGGAGTGGCGAGTCGAGACTCCCTCTCCACCTCTAACAAGTTTGAATCGTATTGGTTATTTGGACGTGCCCCTCTTTTCTCAAGGAGACCGTAATGAACTGACTCGACTCCCAAATACTAGGCAAATCATCCCAAATAATCTCTTGAGGAAAGTGCATACCCAAAAACTTCTCTCAGCAAACCACACAATTAATAAAAACAAGAATCTCACTTAAAAGCTGAAACACAGCAAATGTATTAAACTTACAATGTGACATGGACGTGATAAAGCAGATTGAAGCTTTCGACTGGTGGTGAACATGAACGGAGTAGCGAACCTTCGTTCACCAACAAATAAATAGCGAGGACACAGAAAGATCTAGACCTTGATTACATGGCCGCCACAACGCAAAAACCGATCCGCAGTTAGCCAAACCCCAAGACAACAACAAAAATTACAACAAATCGAAATTAAGTGTAATGGCATCGCGGACCATCAAGAAGACGCCGAGCGCGAGCACAACGGCGAGTCCCGACGACATGATGCTCTTCTCCAGCTCGACGGGCAGCTTCTTGCCGCCGCGCACCCACTCCAGCAGGATGAGCGCCACGTGGCAGCCGTCAAGGGCCGGCAGCGGCAGCATATTCACGACCGCCAGATTCAAATTCAGCACCGCCGCGAACTGGAACAGGCCGTCGGCGCCGGCTTCGGCAACCTGCGCACCCACGGCCACGATGGCCACGGGGCCCGAAACCTTGGCCGCCGTCGCCGAGAAGTCCAGCACCAGCGACCGCAGGTCCTGCACCACGCTGCCGCTCAGCCGCCGGAACTCGCCGCCGGCCATGACGGCGGCGTCCGCGAGGCCGCCGGCCCGCTCCACGACGACGCGGGCGTTGGGCGCCAGCTGGACGCCGATCCGTCCGGCGCCGTCGGCGCCGGAATCCGGCGTCACGGTCACGGTCACGTCGGAGGAGGAGGAGGAGGAGGAGGGGCCGCCGCGGTGGACGAGGATGTCCATGGCACGGCCGGGGCTGCGGCGGATGCGGTCGACGAGGTCGGGCACGGCGGCGGCGTCGGCGAGGAGGGCGCGGCCGTCGACGGCGAGGACGACGTCGCCGGCGCGGAGGCCGTCGCGGGCGGCGGCGGAGGCCGCGAACACCTGCGGGACGACGACCCCCGGAGCGGCGTCGCGGTGGGCGACGCCGACCGTGAGCGACTGCGCCGCCAGCACGGCGAACGCGAAGGCGACGTTGGCGGCGACGCCGGCGACGGCCACGAGCAGGCGCTCCTGCGGCGGCCGGTTACGGAGGATGCGGGGGTCGTCCTCGGGCGAGTCCGGGAAGCCGATGTAGCCGCCCAGCGGAACCGCGCGGAGGCTGCACTCCACGGCGTTGTCGGACGAGGACGAGGAGGACGAGGACGAGGAGCGGCGACGCGGCAGGCGAAAGCGGCCCAGCGTGGGGCCGAAGCCGATGGAGAATTCGGCGACTCGGATGTTCTGGAGATACGCCGCCGCGAAGTGGCCGCACTCGTGCACCGTTACGACCAGTGCCAGCACGCCTGCCGCCTCCGCCAGGGCTTGGCCGCCGTCCACGGCCGCGCGCACGGAGACGGAGGCGGCCGCTCTGGCGTGGCGGCGCCACGGCGTGGGCGAGAGCAGCAGATGCGTGCGAGGCGGCGCCTGCCTGTGGCAGCAGCGTAGCAACAACATGGCGACGATTGTTTATTGCGCCGCGGCGTCGGTACTAGTACTCCTTGTCTTGATCTTGCTGCCGCCGCCGCCATGGCGCTGATGCTGTACCCTGTCCATTGGCCGCCTGCGTGTGCTGCGCTCCTTCTTCTTCTTCTTCTTTTTGTGTGTGGTGTGTGGAGCAGAACGGATCATGTGTTTGCGTTTTGCATGATCTCTCGTCCATCGATTCTGGATTGGATTGCCTTCTCCCTCCCCCCCTCTCTCTCTCTCTTCCTTATCGTTTTTTGCCTTGTGTGTTTTGCCTACCTTGGTTTGACGGCTCTTCTTCATCCATTTTTCACGCGAGTTTTTCTACCGCGGCTCTTTATGTTCGTTATCTTGAGGTATGACATTTCCACTTCCGCTCCCTCGCCAAATTTGAGGACGTGGTGGGTTTTTTTAACCATGCCCAGCACCTTTCCGTTACTAGACCCGTTTATGGAGGTGGAGGGTTGGTGAACCCGACCTGAACCGCACTCCTTTTTTCTTTTTCAAACACACAAAAAAATACTTTACACAAATTAAACGAAGCTGAAAGGTGAACCAAAAAGAACCCTGACTCAGCTATTCATCTGTTCATCATGCAATCTCGTAATTACTGCTCGGGCCTATGTGAAATATGAACTCTTTCAGCGTAACAACTCTTTTGAGTATAACACGAGTGTTTAAAATATTACTTTATAATAGTACTAAAGTAACAAAGTTCCATGAATTCCTACGACGAGCTAAAAAATCTAACACTAAACTTCACTATTAGTCTAATGACATGGAATAACACTAACTATTATGCATGAATAGTTGATACGTACCTCTTCCCCTTTAGTTTCTTAGCTTGAATATCTCAAATTTAAAGCTATGAAATGGTAGTTGACATGTTACTTTCCGTACAACTTTATATTGTAGTGCAAGAGTAAGTGTTATATCTTAAAAATATAAAATGAATCATCATCATCATTTTGGCCTTGTCCCAACTAAACAAGGTCAGCTAAAAATCTAAAATGAATAATAATTTTTTAAAAAAATTCAAAATACTTAAAATCATTAACATAGAAACAATCTAAAGAAAAAGCTCATGATCTTGGGATGCCCTTTTTAGGCTTTCATCATTACAAACCAATCCTTAAAATTTCCCTTTTGGGGTAGGAAAAGGATCAAGCCTTATCCTCATTCAAAAGTATCATCATGGTTTTCACTAATTACTAAAGGGTTTCTTGTAAAAGAAGAGAATACACTCTCCAAAAGAAGATGAATGCAACAATTAAAAATAAAAAACAAACTGCAACATAAATGGATAGCTTTACCAACTTGAGCCCATAAAATAAAAAGGAATTAATCATTATGCCCTTCACAAAAAACTTTTTGATATTTTGGAAACTAGAAATTTGAAATTTTTATTACATCCAAGAAATTACAAAGGATTTGTTGGATGGTTACAATGCCTCAACATATTTTCAAAGAAAGTTGAAAACATCATTGATGTAACACCCCAACAAGATAGGGTCAATTTCAAAGAAAATAATAAAAAAATTACAATTAATATTCCAATTCATTCAAACGTGAGCCAAAGATGGGAAGAATAAAAAGATATGTTCTTCATCTTCAATACTTTGTTTGCACAGTCTACAAATACACTCTTCTCTCAATAAATTAATCCAATGACCTATCTCAACAAGGAAATAATATTTAGCTCCTGAAGAGATCATGGTTATACTTTTATTTTTAAAAAATAATTGCACAATAAAGCTCCCAAATAGAATAGAAAACAAGGAGCAAAAAACACTTCCAACTACAAAAACAAAAAGTAGACAAAGCTTGTTGATCACCTAAAATGATATCTTTGATGTTTGGTTGAAAGTTGTTGTATATTCTATATGTTTATTTCTATGCATGTTGTGCACTTGTTCATTCAAAAAAAAAAAAAAACCATAGAAAAATAAGTCTACACTTCCACAAAGAGAACATAGTAAAACAATTCTCATATGCTAAAGATGAGTACCGATGGGAAGACCTTGATATATTAAACACTATAACAATTTTAAAATTTTAGATAAGTGGAAACTCTCTAAATATTTCTAATTTTTCTTATTCAAAAGTATGGTGATAAGTGCATTCTCTAAACCTTATTAAATATTGTTATGAATAAGATCATTCTTGGTAATTATCTCATATACAACTTTAGAGTTAAAAGGAAAAATAAATTTGTCATTCTTTTAAAAAAATTTTAGAAAAGCTTGATATAAACTATTTTCAACTTTAAATAAATTAGTAAGATTAAAAATCAATTTTTTTTTAAAAAAATTCTCATTCTATTTAGACCATGGATGCTAAAATCCTTATTCCACATAATCCATTTATCATAAATAAGTAGATACAAAATCACAATAATTGCTAAATTGCTTCAAGTGAGGCACAATCTAGACGAATAAGTAGTCCAAATCATTTTCATTAAAAGTAAGCCATCATAAATTAATTTGCTTAAGCACACCTTCGAAACTGTAATATGATTGTAGTTCAAATATTTAGTAAGCATACCCCATGTATTTCAATTTTTTTTAAAACTAAAGAACCAAGAGTAAAAATGGCTTGAGGAAAAAGAAAAAAATTATCCTTTTTCAGCTCTCCTTATATAAGTCTTTTTTTGAGGAGTATCTAAACATTGTCCCCATCAATGCATTTAGCAATCCATTATGTTGATAGAGAAAAACCTTATTTATAATTCTTAACGAGGTCAAGTTCTCCATATTTTTTTGCTAGTGGTGCAAATATCCTAAGTAACTTTAGAAAATCCTTTACTATTTTGCATAGTAGAAACTAAAAAATAATTTAATCAATTCTATCATAAAACGTTGTTGTAGAAGTCCAACAACTAAAGTCATAAACATGATTAAATTAAAGAATTTTCTTAATAACTAAAACTTTACCAACATGGGTGAAATTTCTCTCTTTCCTTTTATCAAGTTTTTTTTTTTTCAATTTTGATGAGTGGCAAGGTATCCCTAAGCTCAACCATATGCATACGAGTGTACATGCACAATTCAGTTGAATTCCAAGGACTAGGTGCTTATGCGTCTTTACAGAACCCGAACGGGTTAGTCAATCGTTGTCTTCCCAAGCTTACTTGTATAGCGCGATTGTATGGTTAAGTAAACTTGAGGTATATGATTTTTATATATTTTTATGTTTTATGTCCTGGTGCTACAAAGGGAGAAGTAAACTAATTAAGTAACCAATTTAATTTAACTAATCAACTATGCTCTAACTAGTCCTAACACCAGCATTCGTTCCCACTTGCTGTCCACATCCTGAACCAGTGCAACACTATTGGGATTACCAAACGCTAATCGTTACTGAATTACCAAGTGTTCCACGCATGCTCTAAGTGGTCGTACTAAGTGTGCTTACTTGGGAGAGTTAACAAGGTGAGAGAGAGAACATTAATTAACTAAGGAAAGCATTAAATAACTGTAAATAACATTAAATAAGTGATTTTGAATATTGCAAGGTTTATCACAAAGTTTGTCTTTATTTTTGGCCACAAGGTGTGCTTAGGTACAAAATGTTCAAATAAAGATCTGTTTGCTTTATGACTCCTACTACAAGCACTCAAAAATAATTCTAACTCTGAGAAGGGAAAAATGCAAGAGTTCGGGTAAGGGACTAAGACTAATTAACTAACTATTGCCAAACCAAGTGTGCTCGCCTCTTATTTATAGGTGATAAGATAGACCCCATTATTGGATGTTTGATATTGCTTAGAAGGCTCCAATATTGTGTACCTAATATCGTAGATGCGATATCGTGGCCCCGATATCCTCGCTCATCATACTTCCATGACTGAATGAAAACTCGTCCTCGAGTTCCTTACAAAATATTGGGAAGGTATGAGATTATTGACTGAATGAGAACTCACAGCGACATGGAATAACAGACTCAAAGTGCTCAAAGAACAGATCGACAAACATATTACAACATTGGTGTTCATGCCCATTGTGGTGAACATTGTACATAGATGACATCCAGATCCTCATCCGATAGCTTGAAGAGAAAGAGAGAGAGAAAAGAAAATGAGGCACATTGCTACTAATGAGCCGCGATATCACGTCCACCCCCGCGATATCGCATACACAATATCGCAGCCTGCCACAATGTCTATAAATAAGAGGCAACTTTCCTTGTTTTAGGCACTTAGACTTAGACCCTTAGCTAAACTCTTGCAGTTTTATCATTCCAGAATTAGAATAATTTCCATGTGCCCGCAGTAGGAGTCTTAAAGTGAATGGATCTTTATTCGAGCAAATTGTACCTGAGCACACATTTGTGTACGGCAATAAAGACAAACTTTCTCATAAACCTTGTAGCATATGGACTAAGCTAGATAGTAATTAATTATTGTTAAATTTTTAAATGCTTTCCTAGATAATTAATCTCTCTCAACCCTTGATGAAGTGCTATATAGTCGATGCGTCGACTAGGCCGTGTATATGGGGCCCCGTCGACGCATCCCTCCATGTGTCGACGTGGCCTCATTTACGCAGGACCTGTTTTAGCCTATAAATAAGAGGGCCTTCCTCCTCATTTAGCTATCTTTTTAGTAGTTGTAGCGAAGCCCTTGCATCTTGTTTTCATAGGAGTTAGAATATTTTCCCAGTGCATGCCCACAGTGTGATGCTTGTAATTGTACAGCACCTTTAGTCGAGTGTGACATACTTGGACGCGCACATGACCGGAAATAAAGATCGAGATTACTTCATCATTGCAGCATTAACTTATTTTTAATTTTTTAATTGTTATTGTTATTTATTATTTTCTCAATTAATATTTCTTTATCATCATTTACTATNCATACGCCTCACTCTGGACTAAACCATACGTGATAAAGCAAATACTAGTCCAGGTGGGAAGACAGCGAACTGCGATCAACGTGTAACTATCTAGATACCACAACTAGCCTATCCACGGAGTTCAACCGGATCGCGCATGAACGCTCGTATTCGTATGGTTGAGTGTAGGGGTACCTCGTCGCTCATCATTAGCACCTTTGCCGGGGATGGTGCTAGTTATTTAGATTAGTTACATCATACAAGATCTCTGTAACAAAGCCTTGACGATATATTTTTCAGAAAAATAATAATAATAATTGTAATTATATCACACACAAATTTACAACCATGTCTCTCCTACAAGACTATAATAATGCCACATCTAGTGAGGCAATTCATTGGAGAACCAATGAATATTATAACAATGAAGATTGGAGTACGCAACCCGAGGTGGGGGTTTCTTATAAACATCAACGTAAACAACATCGTCCCAACTCACAACTGCATAACATACCTAGTGACGATGAACCCCTACTGGCCACTACAAGCTTAACAGAAATACAAGAGGCTGTTCAAATAGCTTGTAAGCATCGTAAGGAAAGTTGTCTAGCCGTGCTTGATTTAAACAACTTTTCCAAGTTTTCAGGAGGCTATGATTTAGATCTGCAACAACATTTACAAGCCTTCTACGATGCCTGTACATGGAACAATATTGATAATGGGTGGAAAAAACTTAAGCTTTTTCCTTTGACACTTGTTGGCCAAGCAAAAGTATGGTATAGGTCATTAAAACCAAACTCAATTTGACGTTGGCCGACAATGATAGAACTTTTCAATGAAAGATATCAAACTTATGCGAGAGTGTCAGCCTTGAGGAGACAAATCCAAGAATGGAAACAAGCGCAACATGAACGCTTGGACATGACCTTAGAAAGATATTATGCACTGTTAAACAACTACCTAGGCCATGGGTTCTCCAAGGAAAGGCTAATGTACCATATCATAGATGGGCTCCATAATGAAATAAGGGAGACCCTAGGGATGTACACTTGAGGTCAACTATATGAGCTACGAACCCATCAATTCCAAGAGCTTATCAAGCGGATAGCAAAAGAAGAAGGAGAAATAGCCAAATGGGAGAATGTTGAAAGTTCTCAATAAGACCAAAATATCAATGTAACAAAGGTCCATGATCATGAAGAGGAGAAATCCACTCACTTCAAGGAGGTGGAATCATCTTTGTCAATCCTACAATCACTAGATGAAATTGAGGCAAAGATCAATAAGATGACAGACTAGGTACATAAAAGATGTGGATAATATGCCAACATTATTAGAGGAAAAACTATGCCAAATCAAGAAATAGGACAAGACACCACACGACAATCAAAACAAAGGGTAGAAGAGAATAGGGATAAGAACTCAACTGCTAATCATATGTATCAATGTAATATTTGCTTGTACGATCACCCCAAAGGTCAATGTCCAATCTTGTCACATTTACATGAGCATTGGGAAGGAATGTTACATCCAGAGTTCGTACAAAAATAGTATGTCCAACCACAGTGGAAAAAACCTTAGTTGCGGGGGAGGCCATCGCCAATTGGACCATACCCTTCATATGTCCCAGTGCCAAATGCTTATTATGTTCAACACCCTATTTCTCCAACAAGATCAGCATCCTCTACCTAACCTCATCGTTATCGTTCTCTTGAGTACTATCCACCCATGTCCTCTCCAACAAGATCACCACCTCATGTGCCTTACACTTCTCCTCAACCTCAATATTCTCATACTTCACCCCCTTCTACATCACCACCAGCTATGCCAGAAGATTTCGCACCACAGCACCAACCTGCAAACGTTACTTGTGCTGTTACTATCAACAGCAGTGGAGGTCCTTCACAACATCGAAGGTGTCCCTTCTTTATACGTGATCGTCGAAAGGGACACCATAGTTCAGAAACCACTGCATTCGCCAACTCAACACAAATCCAACATTGTGGTGCATCTTTCTCTTCGAACCCAACACCTCATGTTACCTTATCAAGGCCACGACTCAATACTCCAACAACCATGGGGCCCAATGAATATTGCCACATGGGGAAACATGTTGATCCTTGCATACCATCTTACGGTCACAAGTACCATAGTGAGTCAACTCCTTATAAATTAACCATATCTTATAACTTGACCCACTATGTCAACTCTAATCAAGTGTGTGAACCCCAATGGGGTAAGTATGACCAGGTCCCAATATTTTCAACATGCAAGGATCCCCACCTTCCATTTATTAATTCTAGCCATGCTCAATCATTTAGTTATGGGGGGTATTCTCCATTCTAACAACACAAAATTAATAAATGTTTTTCTATTTCTTTAATTTTTCAACTTTTTGTTTTCCAATTTTTCACCTTTTAATTTATTATTTTATCTTTTTATCTTTTTATCTTCTTATCTGAGTAATCTTGTCTATGAATAAAACACTCATGTGGCTCGTTGGTTGAGGTGTGTTCTATATTATCGAGTCTCGAGTGATTAGTTATTTGAATAGCAAGCCCATCACATCCACCCAACCATTCTATTAATAAGAGGTTCTACTCTGGGTACGATGATATTCTTGACATCATTAAAACTTAAAGTAATTTTGTGCTTATTATGCCTAGAGTGAAAAATTATGGACTAAGAGGGAATGGCCAGGGTGTGACATCAAGGGGACTTGTGGATTCTTTTTGGTGACATTTGTAGGTGCTATCATGCAACTTGGTTGTACTAAGATCCTTGTAGATCTAACGGAAAATGGGAGTCAGAGTATTAAAGGCACCCAATAAAGACAAGCTTTTCAAAAAAGAAAAAACAAAAAAAAAAGAGTGTGTGCCAAAGCGGCCAAACAAAAAGTATGCTGCAAAGAAATTCCAAGTCACTCCTCCCTTGCATAAAACACCAAGTGATTGTATGCCTTGTTGTCATGGTGCTCTTATGGTTGTCCATCATTGGATGAAACGATGCAATGTCACTGATCGGAGGAATGAACTTGGTCTTGATTTTGGAATGACGGGCTAATGACACCTTAATCATGCTTTACACGTAGGATTCATTGTGCCTTGAGTCAGTTACCTCACGTCCCAATCTCTGCAATCCCTTCTCCAATTCATTCCATATCGATGTTCATGTATTTGTGACTTGTGTCTTGTATAGCATTGAATTCATACCTCATCATAGTGGTATCAACATGTGTGTGTTTTGTTGCATCGGTATAGATTACATTTAATCCTTCTAGTACCTACGGACATTTTAAGGTGTGGTTACGTAAGGGCATTATAGGTTGGAACCTACTTTGGGGAGGACCCACTTGC
>MNCI01017459.1:235667-276075 GCA_015680685.1 Gnetum montanum
AAGTTAGTCACTTAGTTCTCTTCACCTTCCCCTATTAGCATAAGACATTAAAAAGATAAAAGATATAAAAATCATATACCTCAAGCTTACTTAACCATACAACCGTGACAATACAAGTAAGTTTGGCAAGACAACGATTGATTAACCTTAAGTGTTCTATTAAGGTGCGTAAGCACTTAGTCCTTGGAGTTTGACTGGATTGCACGTGAGATGCTCCTATTCGTATGGTTGATTATAGGGGTACCTCGCCACTCATCATTGGTGCTATTGTTGGGGACTTAGTTGTTTGTGCTCTACGTAGAACATAGGAGATCATTCATATCATTGGGATGCTAGAAAAAACCCTTAGGTTTAATCAAGAAAAGATAAGACAACAGTAAACAACACACCGAACAAGACAAAAATGTCTTTTTCTTTGCACAAAAGCACTTCACTGCCTAGGAGTAACACAAGAGACAGTCGGCGACGTAACACACGTAACCAAGATCCACCAGTTCCTCAACAGTTCTATGTGGTATATATTCATCATGACGAGTATGCACTTGACTTTACCTTTATTCTCCATCAAGATGAACAACTACATTGGAGAGACTTGGAGGGTAACATAGTGTTGCCTCCAGACTGATCAGTCCCCAACATGCTCCTTCGTGCTCTCACACGAATAGGCATGTCATAGTTATACGCAGAATATGTTGCATGCGACCATGACACAAGGGACTACCATCCCACAGAAGTGCAACTCTAAAGGAACTTGTAATAGGAGAGATATCATACATCCTCGAAGGCTAAATGGCCCCATAACGCTCTACATGTCTTGAGCGAAATTGAGGGTGGTGAACCTGCTTCAACAGGTTTCCCACCAATTGATGTTCCCCCTCCTAACGATGGTCAGGAGGTGGTGTATCGGAACCTCCACTCCATGGTTCACAACCTTGGTTTTGATCCCCACAAACACGAAGTGTTCAACGAGGGAACACAAATACTCGATAAGGGTGGGCATTCTGATCGTAAGCATGATCGAGGCTGAGACCACCAAAGAGAAGGTAGGAAACATCATCATGAATATGGTTCTCCTTCTTCTTCGCCTTCATTGTCACATTCACCCTCTCCTTTAGGATCAGGATGTAGTCATAAGGAACCTAACTATGAGGATAAAGGTAAACAAAGTGAGAAACCTCGACGAGAGAGTCGAGAACGAGGACGAGGACACTCTAGGGAATCACAACATAGAAGAATGGAGAGTAGGGAACCACATAGACATCAAAGACGCTATGAATGAAATGACCACGAAGAACCCCTACTTGCAACCCAAAGCATGTTAGATATCACGGAGGCCGTAAGAATTTCCACAAGGCACCAAAAAGATAGTAGGATCAAGAGGTTAGACATGAATAATATCCCATGATTTGAGGGGGGATATAATGCTGATCCTCAAAATGACTTATAAGCATTTCACAATTAACGTGCCTTGCAGAACATCGAGAACGAATGGCAAAAACTAAAGTTGTTCCCAAGGACACTAGTAAAAGAAGCAGAAAGCTGGTACCGGTCCTTAGAACTGGAATCCATTCAGAGGTGGAGTACGATGCTAGAACCGTTTAATGATAAGTATCAAATGTACTCTCGAGTGTCCAACCTATGAAAGAAAATCCAAGGATGGAAGCAAGGAAATCATGAATCCTTGGATGCTACCATGGGCCATTATTATGGACTGTTACATCGTTTCTTGAGCCATGGTTACACACAGCGGGATCAACTACGCCATCTTGTGGATGGACTTAGGCACGAAAAAAGGAGGACCCTTGGGACGTATGCCTAAGGGAGATTATCAGAGCTTAGGTTCCATCAGGTCCATAGATTTCTAGAGCAAGTAGCCAAGGAAGAAGGGGAGCTACATAAGAGAGAAAGTGCAGAAGAGTAGAACTGAGATCCTTCCCTTCGAAAAAGGGGAGTGAGATTCTGTGAGAAGGAGGAAGAGTTACCACTCGAAGAGATGGTGAATAGGAAAACCTTGCCACTCCAAAAATTAAGAATAGAAGTGTCAGCAAAGGTAGACCAAATGTGGGACTCCCTAGATAGTAGATTTGAAACTGTTCTTAAAATCGTAAAGGAGTCTAAGGAGCGTGGTAGTGACTATGACAAAAAGAAAAAGAGGGACATGGACAATGCACATAACAAAGGTAAGGGTAAAATGGCCATCACTGAAGAGGTTGTGGATTCTGATACAGACAATGATGGTGGATGTGATATGGCAATACAACCATCCTAAGGGATGTTGCCCAGTAATCTCACACTACAAGAGTTTGGGGTGTATGCACTCAAATCATGACTTAACAAATGGCAAGCACCCCAACGGTTACCTTATCCCCAAGGTAACCCAAGGCAGTTCCACCAACCTTTAATGTATTATCCAAGTGGAACTCCGCCACAACCTATTGAGCAACACAAGCAGTGGCAATACCCACAGTTATGGGCATGCCACCGCTAAGGCAACAATACCCTTACCGACAACCGGATCCATATGGCTACTACGTGCAGTAGCCAATCTCTGCACGTGACTCTGTTGGTCACGTGACACTACAACGTAACTACCAAGCTTGATAGTATTATAGGACTCCTCCTAGGAGAGACAACCCACAGACATACCATCCTCTGAATCCATCCACGACTCTCACACCAATAGCTCCATTACCACCCACTCCAACAATGCAAGGGGAACTCCCCACTCAACCGCAGCAATGCAATATCACAAGGGCTATGAATCCTCAACCCACAGTTGGTTTTGACAAACTTATGAAGAAAAGACCTTTCTTCAAAACCAACGGTCCAGCCAAGCCCTCAACGTCACAAGCAGTTGCACATCTGAATACCTCCCTATCAAATAAGGCTTCAGGACCTCCTTCAACCTAAAAATTGAGCTTAACGCACACAGTTATGTTAACACATGCTGGTACTGATTGGATTAAGGTGGGCCACCTTCCCAAGAAATTCTTTGATCCTAGAAGCCCTCTAATCTATCTCCAGGTCATTGGGAATGAACCATGTAAAGCTCTTCTAGACTCAAGTTCCGAAGTCAACCTAATATCACAAGATATGTATAAAGCCTAGAACCTGCCTCCATTAAGGAAGAGTAACATTCAACTAGAGTTGGCTAACTAGTCCATCACTATTCCCTTGGGACTGGTGGAGGACATCATCACCACTGTATGTGGGTGGTCGTATCCAGCTAATTTCCTAGTGATACAAGTAAACAATGGTAAGGGGGACTTCCCAATAATAATGGGAAGAGCATGGCTAAGTACGATAGATGCACACCTAGGAATCTGTGATCTTTCCTTGGAAATATCCAAGAAGAACACTTTTAGAAAGATTGAGAAGAAGAAAGTTCCATGCATCGCATACAGTGACATACGGTGCCATTGCGTGTAGAAATCATGGATTATGCAAAGCTTAACATTGCCTGCATGCAATTAGTGTGCACAAGACATTAATATACAAAAGTGCTTGTATGCAGCAGCCACACGACAAGAAGACACCCAGTGGTTGATGGCTAATCAAGAGAGCAACTCACTAACGTGCATGGAACTAACTGAGGGAATAACTAGTGCTTACATTGAAAGCATAGATACACTGGAGCAAGTTCATTGCCAACTTCCAACCTTTAACCCTGAAAAAATTAATTGGGGGAAGTTGGAAATTCTTGAGAGATTTAAACAAGAGCCCTTATATTTGAAACCATTGCCCACTGGTCTACAGTATATGACCCTCAAAAATGGAAAATCGATGATCATCAATGCAAGACTTGTTCGCAAACAAAAAGAAAGATTGCTGAAAGTGATAAACAAGTGGTTAAAAGCCTTTGCTTGGTCAAACCCTGAGTTAATTGGAATAGATCCTAGGATATGCTAGCATAGGATTTACATAGACCCCTCCATGAAACCTCGAAAACAACCGCAAAGGCGATTGAATCCAAAATTGAAGCAAATAGTAAAAGAAGAAATAGAACAACTTCTTAAGGTCAGGTTCATATATCCCATTACTGATAGTGAATGGGTTAGCCCTTTGGTGATCATGCCTAAAAAGGAAGGCAAATGGAGGATGTGTATAGATTTTAGGTTGCTGAACATGGCAACATTTAAGGATCACTTTTCGTTGCCATTCATTGACCAAGTCTTAGAAACCATTGCAGGGAATCACTATTATAGTTTTCTGGATGGCTATAGTGGATACAATCAAATATGAATAGCCCCAGAAGATTAAGCCAAGAAAACGTTCAGTAGTCCTTGGGGAACATTTGCATATAAACAAATGTCGTTTGGCTTATGCAATGCTCCTACCACGTTTCAATGCTTGGTTCTAAGCATATTCCAACAGCAAATAGGAAACGGAGTAGAAGTCTTTATGGACAACTTCTCCACTTATGGAACAAGCTTTGATCAAGCCTTGGACCAATTAGAGCAAGTGCTAAAATGATGTGTAGAAACCAAGTTAAGGCTCAACTGGCAGAAAAGCCATTTGATGGTCCAAGAGGGCGTAGTACTTGGACATAAGATTTCACATTTAGGAATAAAGGTAAACCCAGATAAAGTTAGGGTTATTAAAGGAATCACCCGTTATTCAAAAACTATCAAAGACATTTGGTCATTCCTTGGACACACTGGCTATTATAGGAGATTCATTGAGAACTTCTCCAAGATTTCCAAACCATTAGTAGAGCTCACGAAGAAGGGTGCACCATTCGAATGGACCAGGGAATGTGAATGAGCATTCCAAACTCTAAAACAAAATCTTGTAGAAACTCCTATTCTACAAGCTCTTGACTGGTCTAGACCATTCCATATAATGACTGACACGTCCAATTACACCTTAGGAGCCGCACTTACACAGTTAGATGACGAAAAACGTCCTTATTACATCCACTGTGAAAGTAGGAGTATCGCCGGTGCACAACTTAACTACACAACTACAGAAAAATAATTAATGGCTGCAGTGTTTGCACTGGATAGGTTTAGGAACTATGTGTTAAGTTACAAAGTGTTCATCCATACGAATCATAGTGCAATCCAATTCCTCATGAACAAGCCAATGGTTAGCCCTCGTATTATACGATGGCTGGTAATCCTAAAGGAGTTTGATCTAACGATGATCAATCAAAAGGGCACCAAGAATGTAGTTGCAGATCATTTATCTTAGTTGCATTGGGATAGCAAAGAGGATGAATATGTAATGTCTGATCAATTTCCTAATGAAGCCCTCTTTGCCGGTGTATTAAATAGCCAACCCATGGAGATGAATTGGTATAGTAGCATTCTTACCTATCTCCTTAGCCAACAAACACCACAGGAGCTGGACTTTAGGAAGAAACAATAGTTTCTTCACAGAGCTAAGTACTTCATGGAGATCAATGGACAACTTTACAAAGTCTGTCCTTATTGCTTGGTTCGATGGTGTGTGCCCGAAGTGGACCAGCTAAGAGTTCTCTAAGACACTCATGAGGGCCCTTGTGGGGGTTACTATGTAGGGAGACGAATGGCTATTAAGATCCTGTTTGCGGGATACTACTGGCCAACATTATTTCAGGACACCCATTAATTTGTGAAATCTTGCGAGCGTTGTTAACGTGACGGTGGAATGACTGCTAGAATTGAGGATCTACAACAATGGATTCAACCTTTAGAACCCTTCGACATTTTGGGAATAGACTTTATGGGGCCCATTAAACCAATGTTCAATGGAAAAGCTTACATCATTGTTGCTGCAGACTATCTAATGAAATGGGCTAAAGCAGCTACTGTTATAGAAAGCACATCATCTACAACTGCATGATTTGTGCAAAAACAAGTTGTAAATAGGTTTGGTGTGCCACATGCACTTATCTCGGATAATGGAACACACTTCATGTGTGCAACCTTTCAGAAGTTGATGCAACGCTTAGGGTTTGAACATAAATTGACTACACCTTATCACCCCAAGCTAATGGCCAAGCTGAGGTCACTAATTGGGAGATTACTAAAATATTAACAAGGACAATTAGCAAATATAGGCGATATTGGAGCACTAAACTGAATGATGCTCTCTGGGCATACTGCTCCACTTGGAAACTCCCTATAGGCTACTCTCCCTATGAGTTAGTATACAAAAAACTTCTAAAGCTTCCATTTCAAACCAAGCTCCGTACACTATCCATGGCTTGTGACCTCCACCTTGACCTTGATCTAGCATAAAAACAAAGATTGACAACTTTAAAAGTGTTAGACGAGAACCGATTAGTTGCCTTGTCATCAAATGAGTTGCACAAGGCACATAACAAGCAACATCATGACTTGAAAATTCGAAAGGTTAAGTACCAACCAGGAGATAAGGTCCTCTACTAGAACCCCACACATGTGCCATAATGCACAAAATTTCAAACATTGTGGGAAGGGCCTTACATCTTTCATACAACCTTTCCTTTAGGGGCCATGACCATATAAAAACCTAAGAGCCCTAATTAGAGACTACTGGTCAATGTGCAACAAACCAAACCCTTCCATGAACTTAGAACAGCCAGTGCACATAATACCTTTGAGAAAGGATGACCTCGCTCATTATTTTGGATCTCCTCCTTTCAACTCAATCATGGGGGTGATGGCCACCTATGTTGATCAATTGAGGCCCTCAGTTCCTTTTTAAGTTTTTTTTTTACAAATTTCTTTCACTTTTCTTGTTTTTTTTTTTGCAACATCGTTCATACTTTTTTGTTTATTTGTGTGTTTATTTATTTTGTTAGATTTATCACCTAATAAGTGCTCCTGATGGTGGTATGATTTGTATTCTATTGATTGCCAATGTTTGGTGTTTGCCTTTGAGTTATAATGTTGATACTAAGGTATGGTTCTTTTGATATAACAGGTAATGAGTCCATGTCATCCATGCATCCATAAATTTCTATGGTCTCTCTTGGCTTGGAATTGTACAGTCCCTTTCTTAATAATAGAACTATTAATGAATTGGTGACTGGACATTTCTCAAACTAAGGAAGGACTCAAGGATCGAAAAGGGTGTGACTTCAAGAGGATTTGATGTATTTGTGTTGGCCATCCTCTTGGGTGCTTGGATGTTTTCTTCTTGAGTTTTCCTTACCATTCCAACATTGCTCCATTATCGGGAAGCTGAGCTAATAAAAATAATAAGTCTTTGCATGGTGTGGTTCTCACGCAAAAAAAAAATAAAGAGAGAGAGAGAAAAGTGAGAATTCAAAGGACACCCCTTAGACGAAATAATCATCTGGGCTACAAGCACTATTTATGGAACAAAATAAACATGTTTCCTCTAACTAAGGCCCTTTCTCACTTCCTACTTTCTCCTTTTTTGTTTCATCGAAATGGTGGTGACTTTTTTGCGGAAGCATTCTTGTTACTTCAAGTGGATGGATTGGCCAAATATATTAATGCGAAGTCATTAGATGTGGATTGTTTGAGGCTGGATGTGGAATGAGATCTACTAACTCACATTAACCATCAATACATGAGGGGCTATACACCACCTTGTTCTTGAGACTCCATTCCATTCTCTTCTTTCCATCATTCTTTCTCTATTTTCCACCTCATTGTCGTTTGTATCAATAGTCCATATTTTGGTTAATGCATTGTTTTCTTTTTGGTAAATTCTTGTGGTTAAGACTTTAACTCTTGCTTCCAAATGGCATTTTCAGGGCCTACGGACTCTTTGAATGCCGGATTGTCAGGGCATTAAGGGCATGAGCCTACTTTGGGGAGGACCCACTGACATTCCTATTTGGTGCATCAGTTAATTTCTTTCCCTTAAACATTTTTGCAATCAACATTTATTTTGTTCATTTCCATCTCTGACATCCATTTCATCGATGTTGCCGTTGTTTCTTTTTCTCCATCTTTCTTATCCCTTATATTTTTCCATTCTATGGCTACTAGAGGTTTGCTCTTAGTCATGGGGATCTTGGTCCAATTTTTTCAATTTTCTCCTAACCTCTACACCTTGGGTAGTCACCAGTGTTATATCTCCAGAATCTGCACTAGCCATATCACAACTCAGCCAATGGACCTTACACCAAGGCAAGGTATCAACTACATTGTGATTCATTTACCCTTGCTAATATAAGACTATGTTGTGTGTGCAAATGCTAATCATACAATAATGGATTGGATTTGGAGGGAACACTTAGAATGGAATGGTGCTGGAGCAGTTATGCAAGGAACAGGATTGATGGCGTGCTTATGGATGACCAATGGAAAGTGCAATTTTGGCATTAGCAGCAACACATCTTCTTCTTTTCTCTTTCTTCTCTCTCAGCTGCCAAATAAGGCTAGATGTCAAATGTGTATAGTGTTCACTCTTGTTGTCATGAACACTAATATTACCATGGATTATAATGATGATCCATTCACATGTCACCCCATTCACCATTAGTGTCATTCAAGTAAATAATCCCATACCTTCCCAATATTTTGTAAGGAACTCAAGGATGAGTTTTCATTCAGTCATGGGGGTATGATGAGCTGCGATATCGCGTATGCAATATCACGTCCTGTCGCAATGTCTATACATAAGAGGCGGCTTTCCTTGTTTTAGGAACTTAGACTTATACCCTTAGCTAAACTCTTGCAGTTTTATCATTCCAGAGTTAGAATAACTTCCATGTGCCCATAGTAGAAGTCTTAAAGTGAACGGATCTGTATTTGAGCAAATTGTACCTGAGCACACATTTGTGTACAGCAATAAAGACGAACTTTCTAATAAACCTTATAGCATATGGACTAAGCTAAATAGTAATTACTTATTGTTAAATGTTTAAATGCTTTCCTAGATAATTAATCTCTCTCAACCCTTGACTCTCCTAGTTAAGTGCACTCAGTACAACTACTTTGAGCATGTGTATAGTGCTTGGTAACCCAGTAATGATTAGCGTTTGGTAATCCTAGCAGTGTTGCACTAGTTCAGGATGTGTGCAGAAAGTGGGAATGGATACCAGTGTTAGGACAATTAGAACTTAGTTAGTGAATAGTTAATGAAAGTTAGTCACTTAGTTCTCTTCACCTTCCCCTATTAGCATAAGACATTAAAAAGATAAAACATATAAAAATCATATACCTCAAGCTTACTTAACCATACAACCGTGACAATACAAGTAAGTTTGAGAAGACAGCAATTGATTAACCTTAAGTGTTCCATTAAGGTGCGTAAGCACTTAGTCCTTGGAGTTCGACCAAATCATGCTTGAGACGCTTGTATTCGTAAGGTTGAGTGTAGGGGTACCACGCCACTCATCAGCTACCAATGTCAGAAATGTGCATTCCATTGTTCATCCATAGCCACATGACCAAACTTGTTCCTTGTGTAAATGCTCCAGTTCCAGTCCATCCTGAATGCTTCCTCCTATCCCAGTCCATTGTTCATGTAATTTCCATCTGCACATACAACATAGTCATGAATTAGCAAGGATAGATAAGCCATAATGAAGTTGATGCCTTACCTCGATATAAGCACATTAGCTGCGTTGTGGGTATGGTAGATACTAGGTTAGAGGTTTTTAATTGATAACTACCCAAGGTGTAGGGGTGAGATAGGTAATTGAATGGAAAAATTTGTGACAAGGCCCCCATGACTAAGAGCGAACCTCAGGTAGCGATAGGGTGGAAAAACTAAAGGAATAATGAAGACTAGGGAAATAACAACGGTGAAGCTAATAAAATGGATGTCATGGATGGGGATGAAACAAGAAATGATTGATTGCAAAGAATTTTTAAGGAAAATAACTTAACAATTACACCAAAAAGGAATGTCAGTGGGTCCTCCCCAAAGTAGGTTCATGCCTTTTATGCCCTGATAGACTTGCAAACCAAAGAGTCCGTAGGCTCTTAGAATGACATAAGGAAATAATTGTTAAGAACTTACCCACAAGAGTTTACCGTAGACTAACAATGCATCAACCAAGACATAGACTAATCATGAAATCGGAAATGAGGTGGAATATGGGAAGAAATATGGAAGGTTTGGAGGAAATGGAATGGAATCCCAAGAGCAAGGTTGTGTAAAGTCCCTTGTGTATTATGTGGTTAAGCTGACTGAATAAAATTTATCCCAAATCCAGACTCACCAACCACATCCAGTGACCTCACATCAATACATTTGACCAACCCATCCTCATGAAGCAACAAGAATGCATCCATCGAGTCACCACCATTCCAAGGAGAGAAAGATAGGAAAGTAGGAAGCGAGAAAGGGCCTTAGTTAGAGGGAACCTTCAAGCATGGGTAACATGTCTTTCCAGTGCCATAACCAATGTTTGCAGCCCATGTTTCTTTATTATGTCTAAGGGGTGTGCTTTGAATTCCCACTAGTTTTTTTTTTTTTTTGCGTGAGAACCACACTATGCAAATACTTATTTATGTTCATTCAACTTCTTGATATCTGGTTAATAGTGGAATGGCAGAAAACTCATAAAAAGTATTCAAGTAACCAAGAGAATAGCCAACACAAATGCGTCGAATCCCCTTGAAGTAACACCCTTTTCAACCATTAAGTCCTTCCTTGGTTTGAAGAATACCAAGTCACCAATTCGTTAATAAGTTTTTCTTAGGAAAAAGGGATAGTACAATTCTAAAGCCAAGGGAACCATAGCGTTGTATGGATGAATGGACGACGTGGACTCATTGCCTATTTTATCAAAAAAAAAAAACCATATCTTACTATCAACATTGAAAATCAAAGGTAAAAACCAAACATTAGCAATCAACATTATTATAGTCCAACCCACCATCATTAGCACTTATTATATGATGAATGAAAGTAAATCAAACAAAGAAATAGTAAAAATATGAACGATGTTGTAAAACAAAAATGAGTAAAATTGAAAAGATGTGTAAAAAAATGTGTAAGAAAAAAATACAAGAAGAGCTGAGGGCTTAGAATGGTTAGCATTGGTGACCATCTCCCCCATGACTGAGTTGGAGGGAGGAGATCCAAAATAGTGAGTAGGGTTGTCCACGAATAGAGGTAGTATGGATATTGGTTGTTCTAGGCTCATGGAAAGGTTTGGTTTGTTGGATGTTGACCAACAATTTTCTATCCAAGCTATCAGGTTTGTAAATCATCATGGCTCCTAAAGGAAAAGTTGCATGAATAATATAAGGTCCTTCCCACAACGTTTGAAATTTAGTGCATTGTGGCACGTGTGTGGGGTTCCAATAAAGAACCTTATCTCCCAGTTGGTATTTAACTTTTCTAATTTTCAGGTCATGATGTCATTTGTTAAAAGTCTTGTGCAATTCATTAGATGACAGGGTGACTAATTGGTTCTCATCTAGTAGGTTAAGGTTCATTAACCATTATTTTTATGCTAGATTGAGGTCAAGGTTGAGGTCACATGTCGTGGATGGTGTACAGAGTTTTGCTTAAATAGAAAGCATTGGGAGTTTTCCATACACTAACTTGTAGGGAGAGTAGCCTATAGGGAGTTTTCACGTGGAGCAGTATTCCCAAAGAACATCATTCAGTTTGGTGCTCCAGTCTTACCTATATTTGCTAATGGTTCTTGTTAGTATTTTTGTAATCTCCCTGTTGGTTACTTTGGCCTAACCATTCGCTTGAGGGTGGTATGGTGTAGTTAATTTGTGTTCAACTCCTAAGTGTTGCATCAACTTTCAAAAAGTTGCACCCATAAAATGTGTACCATTATCTGAAATAAGTGCATAAGGCACACAAAACTTATTAATGATTTGTTATTAAACAGATCATGCAACGGTAGATGACGTACAGTCCATAATAGCAGCTGCTTCTGCCCACTTTGTGAAGTAGTCAATGATAATGAAAATGTAAGATTTTGCATTGTACATTGGTGTAATAGGCCCCATAAAATCAATTCCCCATGTGTTGAAGGGTTCTAAAGGTTGAATCCATTGTTGTGGACCCTCCATCCTAGCAGTCATTCCCCCATCACGTTGGCAGTGCTCACAAGATTGGACGAAATGATGAGCGTCTTGGAACAATGTAGGCTAATAATATCCTAGAAGCAAGATTTTAATGGCTATTCATCTCCTAGCATAATGACCCCCACAAGGACCCTCATGAGCATCTTGAAGAACTCGTAATTGATCTACATTAGAAACACACCATCAGACCAAGCTATCAGGACATACCTTATAAAGGTATCCATTGATTTCCATGAAATATTTGGCTCAGTGAAGAAACTGCTGTTTCTTTTTAGCATCCAACTCTTGTGGTGTTTCTTGTGTAAGGAGATAGGTAAGAATGCTACTATACCAATTTATTTTCATGGTTAATTGATTATTTACTACACCTGCAAAAGAGGAATTCATTAGGAAAGTGATTAGAAAGTAGATATTCATCCTTTTTGTTGTCCCATTTTTACTAAGATAAATGATCAGCAACAATGTTCTTGGTGCCTTTACAATCTATCATCAGCCTAGCATTAATAATTACCAGTTTTCCATTTTTGAGAAATGTTTACTTCATACTGGTGGGCAACAGTTTTAACTCAAGGGGCTCTTGCTTAAAGTTGTCAGGGATTTCCAACTTTTCCTAGTTGATATTTTCAATGTCAAGACTTGAAAGTTGGCGATGAACTTACTCTAATGTGTCTATGCTATCGACATAAGCACAAGTCAAACCCTTAGTTGGTTCCATGCATATAGTTGAGTTGCTCTCTTGGTCAGCTGTCAGCCACTGGGTGCCTTCCTATCTTGTGGCTGCTACATACAGGCATCTTTGTATATTAGTTAATTGTGCACACTGGTTGCATGCAGATAATGTTAAACATTGTACAAACTAGGACTTCTACACACAAATACACCTTGTGTCACTGTATGCGATGCACAAAACTTTCTTCTTCTTGATCTTTCCAAACGTATTTTTCTTTGATATTTCTAGGGAAAGATCTTGTATTCCTAGGCGTGCATCAATTGTGCTTAGCCATGCTCTTCCCCTTATGATAAGGAAGTCACCCTTATAGTTGTTAACTTGAATCATTAGGAAGTCGGCTAGATACTACCATCCACAAATAGTGGGAACAATGTCCTCCACTAGTCCTAATGGGATAGTGATGGACTGGTCGGCCAGCTCTAAACAAATGTTACTCTTTTTTAGTGAAGGCAGGTTCTAAGCTTTGTACATTTCTTGAGAGATTAAGTTGACACTAGAACTTGAATCCAAAATAGCCTTGCAAGGTTCATTTCCAGTGATTTGTAAATATATATGAGGACTTCTAGGATTGAAGAATTTCCTAGGAAGATGGCCAACCTTAATCTAATTGGTAATGGCATGTGTCAGCATGACCATGTGCATTGAATGTGGCCTTCAGTTTGAAGGGAGTTCCAAAGTTTTGGATGATGGTGAGGCCTTTGGAGAGTTAGCCGCTTGTGACTGTAAGGACTTGGTTGGACTATTGGTCCTGAAGAAAGGTCTCTTCTTCACGCGATTGTCCGAACCAACAATAGGGTGAGAATTAATAGCTCTTATAGTGTTACGTTGTTGCAGCTAGGTAGGGAGCTCACCCTGCATAGATGGAGTAGGTGGTAATGGAGGTAAGGATGGAAAAGATGCAGCCAGATGAGAAGGATAATATGTTTTTGGAACATCACCCTTAGGAGAAGGAGTTCTATACTACTCATGGGTTTGGTAGTGAGGTTGGGGAGTAACGTGACTAGTAGAGTCATGTGGAGAGATTAGCTGCTACATGTAGTATCCATATGGGTTGGATTGACGGTAAGGGTACTGTTGACATGGTGGTGGCATTCCCCATGATTTTGGGTGCTACCACTCTTGATACTACTCATTTGGTTGTGGTGGAGTTTCACTTGGATAATACATCAAGGGTTCGTGGGACTACCTTGGGGATAAGGTAACCTTCGGAGTTTTTGCCTTTTGTTTAATCATGGGTTGAGGGCATACACCCCAAACTTCTATAAATTTGAGATTATAGGGAAACATCCTTTAGGATGGTCATATTGGCATATCTCACATCCACCATCATTGTCTGTATCTGAATCCACAACCTCTTCAATGATGGCAACTTTGCCCTTACCTTTGTTACATGCATATTCAGCTTCTCTCTTTTTTCTCTTTTCTTGATCACTACCTTCCTCTCTAGACTCCTCTACTATTTTGAGAACTATTTAAAATCTATTATCTAGGGAGTCCCACATTTGTTCCACCTTTGTCGATACTTTCGCTTCAAGTTTTTGAATGGGCAAGGTTTTCCTATTCACTGTCTCTTCAAGTGGTGACTCTTCTTCATCCTCACAAAATCTAACTCCCTTCTTTCAGAGGGAAGGATCTTTGTTACATTCTTCCACACTCTCTCTTTTTCTTAACTCACCTTCTTCTTTAGCAACTTTCTCCAACAATATTTGTACTTGATGGACCCTAAGCTCAGATAGCCTTCCTTGGGCATAAGTCCCAAGGTTTTTTTCGTGTTTCATGCCTAAGTCCATCTACAAGATGGTGCAGTTGTTCCCTTTGCGAGTAACCATGGCCTGGGCAATGATGTAATAGTGCATAATATCGGCCCATGGCAACATCCAAGGGTTCATGTCCTCCTTGTTTCCATCCTTGGATTTGCTTTCATAGGTTGGACACTTGGGAGTACATTTGATACTTATCATTGAACAGTTCTAACATGGTACTCCATCGACGAATGCATTCCGGTTCTAAGGACTAGTACTAGCTTTCAGCTTTCTTGATCAGTGTCCATGGAAACAACTTGAGTTTTTGCCACTCATTTTCTATGTTTTGCAAGGCACATGCATCGTGAAATACTTGCAAATGATTTTGAGGATCAACGTTGTATCCCCCTTCAAATCGTGGGATATTGTTCATGTCCAATATTTTGATCCTACTATCTTTTTGATGCTTTGTTGGGATTCTAACAACCTTAGTTATATCTAGCATACTTCAGGTAGTGAGTAGGGATTCATCGTGATCGTACTGTCTATGGCATCTATGATGCCTATGTTGTTCCCTACTCTCCCTCCTTTCATGATGAGTTTCTCTAGAATGCCCTTGTCCCCTTTCTCAGCTACTTTGTCTATGATTCTCATTTCGCTTACCATTATCCTCAAGGTCTTTTTCCTTACGACTACATCCAAATACTGAAGGAGAGGGTGAAGGAGATGATGAAGGTGAAGAAGAAGGAGGACCGTCACCATGATGGTGCCTTCTTCTTTCTCTTCGGTGGTCATAGCCTCAATCGTGATTACAGTCAGAATGTCCATCTTTTCATGTGTTTGTGTTCCTTTTTTAGACCCTTTATGTCTGTCGGTACCAAAATTTGGGTTATGGATAGTTAAGTGAAGATTCTAATACACCACCCCTTGACTAAAGTCAATGGAAGGAACATCATTATGTGGGAGACTTCCTGAGGTAGGTTCACCACCCTCATTTTCACCTATGACATACGAGACATTTTGAGACAACCTCCCCTTCATGGATTCATGACGTCTCTTTTATTGGAGATACATGTGACATTGTGCCTCTGTGGGTTGATACTCTCTTGAGTTGTGATCATGAACAATGTACTCTGCCTGTAAGTGCTGCATACCAATTCATGTGAGATCATGAAGGAGCATGCCTAGGACTAAGTGATCGGGAGGTAATACTATGTTACCTTCTAAATCATGCTAACGTAGTTGTTCATCCTAGCAGAGGATAAAGGTAAATTTTGGTATATACTCATCTGGATGAATGTATACCACACGAAACTATTGAGGGACTAGCGGATTATCATGTGCCTCCAATTGTTCCTTGTATCAGACCTAGGTGGTGAAACACTCTCGTAAGAAGAAGGAGACATAATTGTCTATTCAGTGTGTAATAATTTTCATTTCAATAATGGTAAGATAATCAACCCTAAGGGTTCGTGCCATGATGTGAAGATTTCTTAAGTTTCAGCTAGTGCACAAACAACAAAGCCCCTGGCAACGGCACCAATGATGAGCGACGAGGTATCCCTATGCTCAACCATACGAATACGAGTGTACATGCATGATCCGATCAAATTCCAAGGACTAGGTGCTTATGCGCCTTTACAGAACCTGGACAGGTTAGTCAATCATTATCTTTCCAAGCTTACTTGTGTAGTGCGATTGTATGGTTAAGTAAACTTAAGGTATATAATTTCTATATATTTTTATGTTTTATGTCGTGGTGCTACAAAGGGAGAAGTGAACTAATTAAGTAACCAATTTAATTTAGCTAATCGACTATGCTCTAACTAGTCCTAACACCAGCATCTGTTCCCACTTGCCATCCACATCCTGAACCAGTGCAACACTACTGGGATTACCAAACACTAGACATTACTAGGTTACCAAGTGTTCCACGCATGCTTGAAGTGGTCGTACTAAGTGTGCTTACTTGAGAGAGTTAACAAGGTGAGAGAGAGAACATTAATTAACTAAGGAAAGCATTAAATAACTATAAATAACATTAAATAAATGATTTTGAATATTGCAAGGTTTATCAAAAAGTTCGTCTTTATTTCCAACCACAAGGTGCGCTTAGGTACACAATGTTCGAATAAAGATCCATTCGCTTTATGAATCCTACTACAAGAACTTAGAAATAATTCTAACTCTGAGAAGGGAAAAAGGCAAGAGTTCGGGTAAGGGACTAAGACTAATTAACTAACAATTACCAAACCAAGTATGCCCACCTCTTATTTATAGGTGACAAAATAAGCCTGGATATCTTATGTCCGATATCACTTAGAAGGCTCCGATATCATGTACCCGATATCGCGGATGTGATATCATAGCCCCAATATCATGGCTCATCAAACTTTATCAATGATGAGTGTCAAAGTTTCATGTCAATAAGCCCCCATTAACATGGCCTCGTTGATGAGGCCCTATTTACGTGGTGTTGCCCCATCGACAAGGTCATGTTGACGTAGCATTTGCTACATCTACAGGGCCCTGTTAACATAATACTATAGTAAAAACTATAAATACAAGCTCCCAGTTGTGTTTATGGAAGATAGAAGTCATGGTAGTAGCAGAGCTATTGTAGTTTTTCCATTTGAAAGTTAGAATATTTCTTTGAGTGCCCGCAGCAAGAGTCAAAAAGTATATGGATCTTTATTCGAGCACTGGTGTACCTAAACCACACTAGTGTGTGCAACAATAAAGACAAGCCTTTTAATCAAACCTTGTAGCACTTAGAATAGATTAATGATTTATTTATGCATTTATTATCTTCATTAATTATGCCATTAATTAAGTTAAGTTAAGCTAAATTAGACCTTAAGTAATTAGTTAATTAATTAAGCTAGATAGAATAAATACATAGGTATGAAGACTTTGAGCCTAAACATGTATTCTCTTAGTAATCCTAGCAATGTTATTGCTTGGTGCACCAGTAATGTAGCACTTGGTAACCCAGCAGTGGATATGTGGGCTCAAGACATGTACAGAAAGTGGGACTGGATGCTTATGTTAGGACTAGTTAGAGATTATTTAGCTAGTTAATTAAATTAGTTATTAAATTACTTCATCTCTCTACCTTTAAGTACTAAATAATATAAAACATAAAACAACAAAAAACATATGCCTCGATTACACTTAACCATACCTTTATAAGTCACAAGTGTAATTGGGAAGACAATGAACGACCTTAGGGCAAGGTTCACTTCCTAGATGACTACTATACCAGAAACTATAGAGTCCACAAAATTCAACTGGATCATGTGTGAATGCTTCATGATTCATATAGTTTGGTGTAGAGGTACCTCAACCGCTAATCATTGGTGCCATTATCGAGGACTATGTTTGTTGAAACATGTGCTATCTAGGATTAGTGAACATTATTAATATCGTTGGATGAACCCAAGGTCAATATCACTCTCAATGACATATAATTACAAAAGCACATTGATATTTTATTTGTTTGCAAAATGTCTTCTTCTTCTAGCAGACATGAAGATGTCAAATCATTGGTTCTACAACAGCGCAAGGTGGTATATACTCATCCAAATGAGTATGTGCTTGATTTCACCTTCATCTTGCACTAAGATGAGCAATTGTGATGGCATGATATGGAGGGAAACATTGTAATGCCCCTCAATTGATCTGTGCCAGTGATGTTGCTTCAAACTTTTAAGAAGTTAGGCATCCAAGATCTTCAAGAGGAATACGTTATGCATAACTATGACTACTAGGACTACCATCCCACTAACACATAATGCAGGAGAGATCGACACTAGAAGAACCATCGTGAGGCTATGAAGGGGAAACACTTCACCAATCCCTTATTCCTGCTAAACCAAGAAAAAAATGAGGACCATCCCTCTGAATACTCTCAACATGATAATTCTCCACCCCTAGTTACTAATGATGGGGGTGTGAACCTAAATCTACATTCTACTATCAACATTTTGAGTTCAGGAAAAATGGCAGTTAAGGCAAAAGCTCAAGCAAACATTAAGATAATAAGAAATCTGATGAATGTGGCCATGACAACCAAAGGAGAGTTGGCAGACACCATGGTGGTGGTAGTCCTTCTCCCTCTTTGTCCTCTTCATCTGCATCCTCTTCTTCCTCTTTTGGTTCTAAAAGATGCTGTAGAAAGAATAATCGTGATGGAGGTGCCTAATGGGATAACAATACTGATCACCAAGCTTGTAATGAATGAAGGGGTAACAAATGACATCATCAATGACAATGAAATAATGATGATGATGAGCCTTTGTTGGCAACTTGAAGCATGCTTAACATTGCAGATGTAGTTAAGATTCCAACTAGGCATGTGAAAGATAGTTGAATCAAGCTTTTCACGATGCTTGTGCCTTGTAGAATATTGAAAATGATTGGCATAAACTCAAACTCTTCCCAAAGACACTCATCAAGGAGGCTAAAAGCTAGTACTGGTCCTTAGAGCCAGAATCTATCCACTGATGGAGTATAATGCTTGAGCTATTTAATGATAAATACCAAACGTACTCTAGATTTTCCAATCTAAGAAGGAAAATCAAGGGCTAGAAATAGGGAACACATGAACCCTTGGATGTCACCATGGGAAAATATTATTCTCTCTTACACCAATGCCTTGGCCATGATTATTCTTAAAGGGAACAACTCCACCAGATCATAGATGGGCTTAGAGTAGAAACCAGAAGTAGGGTTTATGCCCAAGGAAGACTATTCAAACTAAGAGCTCATCAAATACAAAGGCTAATAAAGCAAGTAGCAAAAGAAGAAGGAGAGTTACAAAAAAGGAAAAGTACAAAAGAATATAATAGGAACCCTTGCATCAAGAAAAGGGAGGTTTGATTATGTGATGAGGAGGAGTCACCACTCGATGAAGTGGGGAATAGGAAAACCTTGTCTATCTAAAAATTTGTTTCCAATATTTTGACAAAGGTTGATAAATTATGGGACTCTTTGAATGAGAAATTTCAAACTACTATGAAGATTGCTGAAGCATCCAAAGAGGTAAATATCATGATCATAGGAGGTAGAAAGAAGCTGAACATGCTTACCAGAGAGGTAAGGGCAAAGTTGTTGCAGTAGAAGAAGTTGTGGAGACAAACTCTAATGATGATTCTAGATGTGACATCTATAAATATGAACATCCAAAGGGATGTTGCCCTATGGTGTCACACTTATAAGATTCTGGGATGTACACACTGAATCCTTGATTAGCAAGGAGGCAAGCACCCAAATAATTGCCTTATCCTCAAGGCAATTCAAGACAATTCCACTAACACCATCAGGCTTACTATCCAAGTGCAGCTCCACCACAATCATATGAATAATATCAATAGTGGCACCAACCACAGTTGTGGGGAATGCCACCACCAAGACAACAGTACCCTTACAAAACAACCAAATCCATACAGTACTATGTTTAGCAACTCATTTCTCCATGAATTTTTGTAAGCTACATATCATTTCAGCATCACTATTACCCTCTAGAGAACCATTAAACTCATTCATCATCTACTTGAGGGGAGCACCTATATCCTTATGATCCTATGCATCTGTATACATACATCCCTCTACCCTCAACCTAGTTATCTCCTACTCCATCCATGCAAGGTGAAATTCCCCCATAGCCATAGCAACGAAATACTATGAAGCTTGTACATTTATAATTGACCTTCCAACCGAGTGGTATAAATAATCGTTCCAAAAAATGACCATTTTTGTAACCCAAAAATCCTTCCAAACTCTCACAATGTAATCCAACTAGTCACCTTATATCTCCAACACCCTCATCCTCTGCATCAAACACATTTCAATGTCCTTCAAACCAAACACTGCCTCAAATCCACACTGTAATGTTAACCCATGTTATTTTTTATTGGATCAAGGCTAGCAACATTTCCACAAAAATATCTAACCTAGGAAGTTCTCTTATTTACTTGTAGATTATTGGACATGAGCCATGCAAGGCTCTTCTTAATTATGGTTTCGGTGTCAATCTCATCTTCCATGATATGTACAAAGCCTAGAACCTACCACCTCTCAAGAAGAGCAACATCCATTTGAAATTGGTCAACCAATCAATTACTTTCCTTTTGGGACTAGTGGAGGACATCGTGATCATAGTTTGTGGATGGTCTTATTCAGCCAGTTTTTTGCTAATCAAGATCGAGAACTGCAAAGGTCATTTTTCCATCATTATGGGAAGGGCTTGGTTAAGCATTGTTGATGCACGAATGGGCATAAGAAACCTCTCCTTTGAAATCTCCAAGGAAAACAAATTTGGATGACTTGAGAAGAAGTGTGTTCCATGCATCGCATATAGTGATAATGAGTGTAATTGTCTGTAGAAAATATGGTCCATTAATAGTACATTCATCAAAGCATGCAATCAGTATGCACAAGAAATAGATATCCAAAGGTGCTTGTATGCAGTAGCCACAAAACAAGAGGGCACCCACTGGCTGATAACTAACTTTGATAGTAGCACATTATGCATGGAACCAATTGAGAGCCTGACATGTGCTTATGTCGAAGGCATAGATGAACTTAAGTAAGTTCATCACTAACTCTTTGATGATGAAGATGATTATACCTATTGGGGAGAGTTGGTAATCCCTAATAATTTTAAGTAGGAGCCCCTAAAGTTAAAAACTCTACAAGCTAGCATGGAGCATGCATTTCTAAATAATGGCAAGCTAGTTATAATCAATGCAAATCTTGCTTCCAAACCAAAAGTTAAGCTATTGTAGGTGGTTAACAAATGGACAACAACCTTTCCTTGGTAATATCTTGAACTAACTAGAATTTATCCATGGATATGCCAACATTATATCTACACTGACCTAGCCATGAAACTAAAAAGGTAGCTGTAGTAGCAGCTAAAGCCCAAGTTGAAGAAGATCGTTAAGGAGGAAATAGAAAAACTCCTCAAGGCAGGGTTCCTCTATCCCATCGTGGATAGTGAGTGGGTTAGCCCACTCATAATTGTGCCAAAGAAAGATGGCAAGTGGTAGGTTTGCATTGACTTTAGGCTATTGAACATGGCAACATTTAAAGATCATTTTTCATTGCCATTTGTGGATCAAGTGTTGAACACTATTTTTGGGCATTACTATTATAGCTTCTTGGATGGTTATAGTGGCTATAAAAAAATCCAAATTATTCTAGAAGATTAGGCCAAGATAACATTCATGAGTCCCTAGGGAACTTTTACATATTGTAAGATGTCATTCGATTTGTGCAATGCCCTTGCAATATTTCAATGCATGGTCCTTAGTATTTTCCAACAACAAATTGGTAGCAAGGTAGAAGTCTTTATAAATGACTTCTCTACCTATGTAGCTACATTTGAGCAATCCCTAGATTACCTTGAGCATGTACTAAAAATATTTCTTGAAATAAACTTTAGGCTTAATTGGTAGAAAAGCCATCTAATGGTCCAAGAGGGCATAGCACTAGGGCACTGAATTTCACAAGAAGGGATTAAGGTAGACCTTGAAAAGATAAGGGTCATCCAAGGAATCACACATCAATCAAAGATAGTCAAAGATGTCCACTCATTCCTTGGACACACTAGGTACTATTGGTAATTTATAAATAATTTCTGTAAGTGTAAAACCATTATTCGAGCTTACAAAGAAAGATGCTCCATTCATTTGGACCAAGAACTGTGAACATGCATTCCAACTATCAAAAGAAAAACTCATAGAAGATCCAATTCTCTAGGCACCAAACTAGTCCAAACCATTTCATATAATGATGAATGCATCTAATTATGCCTTAGAAGTTGTGCTTAAGTACTTGAATGATAAGAAATGTCCATATTACATCCACTACATGAGCCAAAGCATTGTGGGTGCACAATTAAGTTACATCACAACTGAGAAAGACCGATGGTAGTGGTGTATGCTCTTAATAAGTTTAGGTGCTATGTGCTTGGCTACAAAGTATTTATGTACACAGACCACAGTGCCATCTACTTCCTAATGAATAAGCCAACGGTGAGCCCCCATATCATACGGTGGCTTGTAATCTTGCAAGAATTCGATCTCATAATGATCGATTGGAAAGGAATTGAGAATGTGATCACTGATCACCTCTCTCAATTAAGATGGGAAACAAAGAGGAGGATAGCTTACTCTCTAATCAATTTCTAGATAAACTCCTCTTTACAGGAGCAATAANGTTACATCACAACTGAGAAAGACCGATGGTAGTGGTGTATGCTCTTAATAAGTTTAGGTGCTATGTGCTTGGCTACAAAGTATTTATGTACACAGACCACAGTGCCATCTACTTCCTAATGAATAAGCCAACGGTGAGCCCCCATATCATACGGTGGCTTGTAATCTTGCAAGAATTCGATCTCATAATGATCGATTGGAAAGGAATTGAGAATGTGATCACTGATCACCTCTCTCAATTAAGATGGGAAACAAAGAGGAGGATAGCTTACTCTCTAATCAATTTCTAGATAAACTCCTCTTTACAGGAGCAATAAATGGGCAAGTTCCTGCCAAATCAAAATGATACGATGGAATCCTTACTTACCTTCTCACTTAGGAGATGTCACAAGGTTTGGACTTTAGGAAGAAATAACAATTTCTTCACCAGGAAAAATACTTCATGGAAATCAATGGACACCTTTACAAGGTATGTGGCGATGGCTTGGTTCGTTCATGTGTCCTTGGTACGAACCAATTGCACATTCTCCAAGATATTCACAAAGGTCCTTATGGAGGCCACTATGCTAGGAGGCACACAACCATAAAAATCCTAATGGCAAAACACTATTGACCTATAATCTTTAGGCACACGCATCGGTTTATTCGATCTTGTGAACACTATCAACAAGATGGTGGAATGACCACACGAATGGAGAGTCCTCAACAATGGATTCAACCGTTAGAGCCCTTTGACATATGGGGCATAGACTTCATGGGTCCCATCACATCCATGTCCAATGAAAGGGCATATATCATCATAGTAGTCAATTACTAAACCAAATGGGTAGAATAAGTAGCCATCATTAACTGTGCATCATCCACTACTACTAGATTTGTACAACAAAATGTTGTAAACAAGTTTGGGGTGCCATGTGCATTAATTTCTAACAATGGAAATCATTTTATAGGTGCCACCTTTCAAAAACCTATGCAACACTTGGGGTTCGAACATAAATTAACAACACCCTATCATCCCCAAGCCAATGATCAAGCAGAGGTAACTAATAGGTAGATCACAAGGATCCTAATAAGGACCATAAGCAAATATAGGAGAGACTGGAGCACAAAACTCAACAATGCCTTCTGGGCCTACCGCTCAACATGGAAACTCCCTATTAGCTGCTCTCCCTACAAGCTAGTGTATGGAAAACTTCCAATACTCCTGATTTAATCCAAACTCTATACACTCTCAACAACCTGTGAATAGAATCTTGACCTAAGCCCAACATAGAATGAAAGATTGATCAACTTGAATGTGCTAGATGAAAACTGGTTAGTGGATCTATCTTTGAATGAAGTGCACAAGGCATTCAACAAGAAATGACATCACCTAAGAATTCAGAAAGTAAGATTTCAACTAGGAGATAAGGTTTTCTACTAGAACCCCACACATGTACCCTAGAAAACAAAGTTCCAAATGTTGTGGAAGGAACCTTATATAATTGATGAAACCTTTTCTTCTAGGGCCATGGCCATATACAAACCTAAGAGCCTAAATAAAAAGCAATTGATCAACATCTAATAAGTGAAGCTTTTCCATGAGGCCAAGCAAGCTAGTGCAACAAATACCTCAACGGATGGACAACCATGCTCAATTTTTTAGATCTCCTCCTTCCAACTCAATCATGGGGAAGATGGCCATCCATGCTAATCATCCATATGGCTCTTCAGTTTTTCTATTTTTTGTTTTACACATTTTTGTCTTTATAATTATTTATTTTACGTCTTTTTGATTTTAAAACTTCTTCCTATTTTACACCATTGTTTGTTTTACACCATCATTAGTATGTTTGAATATTTCTTGAATATTTTACACTCTCTTATATATTTTACCTTGTTTTTTTAGTGTGATTTTCAATTTTTTGCTAATAAATTTGCTTTGTGGCAACAAGACATAGTGGTGTTGTAGCTGTTACTAATGGTGGTTTGTGCTTAATGTTTTATTTGCTAATGTCTATTTTCTATTTTTGAATTTTTATATTAATGGCTCAGTCATGGTTTCTTTTTCGTGGAATAGGTAGTGAGTCCATGACATCCACCCATTCACAAACTCTATGGTTTTCCTTGTTGTGGAAGTTTGAGGTCCCTTTCATTAAATCAAATTTTAATAAATTGGTGACCTTAGTAGTTTTTGGAATTGGAAAGGATTCAAAGATTTGTACAGGGTATGATTTCAAGGGATTTGTACTCTTCTACTCACTTGGCTTCTCAAGTGTTTTTCGTGGACTTCTTACCATTCCATATCATCCAATAATAGGAAGTCAAATAAAGTCTTTACATGGTGTGGTTCCCATCCAAAAAGAAAGAAAAAAAAACAAGAAAAACATTATGGGAATTCAAAGTGCATACCTTAGACAAATGAATGGGCTACAAGCACTAGTTATGGGACTAGAAAGACATGTTACCCATGCCTAAAGGCCTTCTCTAACTAAGGTGATCTCTCACTTCTTGCTTCTCTTTTCTCTATTTGTGGAATGGTGCTTGTTCTGTGGATGCACTCTTGTGTCTCAAGGGGGTGGATCAATCTTGGAGTCATGATGCAAAGTACTAAAAGAGGTTGGTTTTGGTGTGGACTAAGGATGGATCTTCTCAGGTCATTTTAAACACAAAACCTCACAAGGGACTTCTTATGACCTTAATTTGGAATTCCATTCCACCTTCTCCATCATCCATCTATGCTGACCATAATTCACCTCACTGCCAGTGTCCATGTCCTTGATTCCATGTCTTAGTTTGACATATTTGAATTCTTGGGTAGAATCTTCCAGGTTTTGATCCTTAACTTCCATTAACCATTAATCACCTTTGGGGCCCACGGACTCCTTAGGTAGAGGTTATGCAAGGGCAATGTGCCTACTATGTGGAGGATCCACTTGCATATATTTTGGTTGGGATCATTAAGTACCTTATCCTTAGACATTCTTGTAATTAGAATCATTCTTACATCCATCTTCTACATCACCCCATGTGGTCCTTTACATAATTTGTTTAATAAACATGTTCTCCATCAAATTTTTTAATTTTTGAGCATTCAAAGACCCTCCACGGTGATTTTATCATATTCTTGGCTTTTCTAGTATTCCATGGACCCCAAATTCATTGAAAAATTCCTTATATTTTTCAAGATATTCAAAATTCAAAATTTTTACCTATGGGCTCCGTATACGGGGCCTTATCAATGGAGAAGACCCATATACGAGGCCCCATATATGGGGCCCCATTAACATAAAGGAAAATTAGTATAGATATTCGTGATCCCACATGAAAAATTTTACATTTTCTCATAAATGCCAAGGGAGTTTTTCAAATTTTAGAGCCCAAAACTTTCCAAAGCCCATAACTTCCTAACTTTTTATCCAAATCACTCTATTCTTCAACTCTATAGCTACCAGAGGTAAGCTCTTCATCATGGGGGCCACAAATGTGTCATCTTTTTATAGAAACTTTTTTGCCATTTTTCTAACTCCCATAAAGGTTTAACCAAGAAATCAACTATTAAACACTAAATTACAAGAGTTAAACCTTTCAAACAAGCTTCAATGATATTTATAATAAAATAATCAATCTTCCATGGTCCAAAATTAGCTAAGGTGTAACTAACTAGTGAGAAAAGGTATCCAAATATTTAGAGTTACACATTATATCTACTAATCTATGGATGTGTTGTGACCATAGATGGCACCAAACGGAAAGCACACATAAGAAGTAGGACCATCTCAACAAAGGAAGAAATGACCAAGAATGAGAAGAGGCCAAGAATAGGCCTAAGTGGAATGACTGGCAACCCATGCCATAGGTCCTCTTAAGGAGGAGACAAAAGTGAAATCTATCAAATAGATTCTAGAACTAGTAGTAGCAACAAAACACTCCCATTGGGATGATGCACCAGTGCCATAAGCAAATCTGGAGGTGACCTTGACAAAGGCTTGCTTGAATCAAATCAAATCATGAGAGGTTCAAAAAATAATGCTCCAGGAGTTAAACTTTGGCCCATTCCTAGATCAAGCACTAAAAAAGGTGCAGGACCAGCTAAAGGCCTCTCCCATTTGGCAAATCATCACTTCCACCGAGGAGTGGTGCATGGGAGAGTCATTCTTATTCTCAAACAATAGGTAGCCTGGATCAACGATGAAAATCAAGGACATCTTAGTGTCCTACTCAACATAGGCTATTGCTACAATGCTTGGGTTGCCAGAAAAAGGGGCAAGTTTTGCCGAGATCCCAATGTAGGAAAATCCTAGCCTGAAAAAAGAATGGGTTCAATAGTGTTATGGTGTTGACAGTAAGGAGTTTTGCATGCTCACACCAGTAGAGAGGATTCACTACAAGATTGCAACCTTTCACCTCAATCCCATGGTGAGGCCAAGAAAAATCATTGGCTTCTCTACTTAAGCTTGCCTCACTTTGAGTGGGAGATTCCGTGTCAACCTTCCACAACTGATCTATTTGTAGATGGAGAAGTAGTTGAATGAAAATGAATGTGAAAGGAAGGCACTCCCCTTCCCATGACTCATCAGGAAACTTTGTTAAAGGGTAGGAATAGCTCGCTACACCAATGATGTCATCAAGCAAGTTCTGGCCACTAACTAGGTGAAAATGATGAAAGATAAGATGCCTACAAAAATTATCTAGGAAGAGGAGTAGTGACCACCACCTCCACCTGCCACTTAAATAACTGTGCTTGACATCGTTGCAACTACCCAATAGTTGCATGAATACCAAGAATGTCTCTTGAGTAAACAAGAGCAACAAGTAGGCACAAGTGGCGGGGACCCATCCATGTACAGATTGGTAATGAGTCATCTAAATGAGTTGGCCTAGACAATCAATTTAATGGATGGAGGTGGATCTATTTTCTTAGCCCAAAGAATGTAGCTACCCACGAGTTCGAATCCGAGTGCTAGAGAGGTCATAGTATCTCTCATAGAACAACAGCCACTCCCAGAAATCACTAGGAATGTTGCAGCCTTCTCAGTGTGCTTGGAGGAGGATGAAGGGCCAACTGTATTGGTGATGTAGCACCAAGGGCAAGAGACTACAGTAGAAGTGATCTCTAACCATATTGCCAAAATGCTTAATGCACTTGCAACATTTGCACCAGGCATCATTACACTCAAAGATGTGTAGACATCTGCAGGGACCATAAGTGGTAGAATAAATGCAACACAACATGAAGATCTATTGGACCAATAGGTGAGAACCGGGCAATTGCTTCTGGATGTATTTGACCTTCCAGACAATATTACTACAATATAGTTGAAGTTGCTAGAGGCAAGGGGTAAGAATATCATCTTAGAGGGGCAACTTGAAACAACTAAGGAGTCAAATGAACACTTAGCTATGGAAGTTGTTGAGTTAAGAGTTTAGATTGCCAACCCTATATTCCTTAACCTAACACTAACAAGAGATGAAGCTATAGAACAACTTCACACTAAACTAAAAGGGGTTGAGGGTGCAATGGAGATAGTGGGATTCTATTGATCCTTGGTAGAGGCCACACAACACAAGGTTCAGAAGGCCTTGGATTAGACTCGCTAGGAGAATGTACAGTTGACCACATAGAATCATCACTTGCAAAACAATTAATAGATTTCATCTATCAAAAATAGGAGCAACTAGCCAAAGAATACATAGAATTAAGGATATTGGCAGTAGAAAACAAAAATCTCTCCATGGATGAGGTCCATGCCCTTCACTAGAAAACTGCAATTGAAGTAGCCACTTGAAAATTAGAACCCCTCAAATTTGAGAAAGTCAAAGATCATTACAAAGAGTAGGTTGGTATACAAAAGGAATAAAATGAAAAAATCATCTAGTTGGTGAAGGTGAAAGTGAATGAAGCCCTCCAACAACTCTAGCAAGGGAAAGAATTGTGACAACCCATATTTGTTGGGATAGATGCTTATAACAAAGTGAAAATCCACATAAAGGAGTTGCAGATTGAGGAGATGACATAATATATAGAGCTTGCCAATATTTGTTATGCAAATTTGGCCATGTTGACTACCGGACAGTTGTGGTCAGAACTGGAGAAATAGGTGGCCAGCTCATACTTGTTGTACGAGGCCAAGCTCAAGCATCATAAAGACATTAAGCAAAAGCTTGTGGTGGCAAATGCTAAACCCAAAGTTCTCAAGGCACGATTCACTAATCAATGATCAACTACCAAGAACTTGGCCAAGAGGATGAACAACTACTAGGAGCTGCAGAACATAGTCAAGATATTCAATATCAAATGCAAATAATTCATTGCTTGGTTCATCAAAGTGAAGGAGATGTTCCCAATAATGCCTTGTCCATGGGATATCCCCATTCCAGCCCACATTGGTGATGTCACGTGGACTGTGAATGATCCCCAAAGCAAGGAGGAGAAGATGAAGGCATTAATAGATGCATTTAATCTTTTTCTAGTGGTTGAAACTATAGCAAGATAGCCACAGTTACCTCAACTATCACACATGCCTGAAGTTGATGAAGGTCCTTCAGAACTTCAGGAGCTTCCATCGCTTGGGACTATTTGATCTTCTCCATCACCTTCATGCCACTAGATGATATGCTATCCAATTTTTGTGTAGTCATATAATGGTGTTCAATTTTATGTCGTGAACACCACAATTTTTTGTAATTTTTTGATTTGTACACTTAATCACTCAATTTCGTCAAGTCAGTTTGTTTTTGTTAAGAATCAATCAATAATCCCATACCTTGCCAATTTTGTAAGGGAACTCAAGGACGAGTTTTTATTCAATCATGGGGGTATGATGAGCGTTAAAGTGTCACATTGATGGACCCCTATTGATGTGCCCTCGTCGATGGGGCCCCATTTACATGGTGTTGCCCCATCAACGTAGTGTTTGCTACATCTACGGGGCCTCATTGATGCAGTATTGTAGTAAAAACTATAAATACAAGCTCCCAACCATGTTTATGGAGGATAGAAGTCATAGTAGTAGTAGAGCTCTTGCAATTTGTCTATTTGAAAGTTAAAATATTTCTTTGAGTGCCTGCAACAGGAGTCAAAAAGTGTATAGATCTTTATTCAATCATTGTTGTACCTAAACCACATCAAATGTGTATGGCAATAAAGATGAGCCTTTTGATCAAACCTTACAACACTTTGAATAGATTAATGATTCATTTATGCATTTATTATCTTCATTAATTATGCCATTAATTAAGTTAAGTTGAGCTAAATTGAACCTTAAGCGATTAGTTAATTAATTAAGCTAGATAGACTAAATACATAAGTATGATCTCTTTGAGCATAAACACGTATTTGCTTGGTAATCCTCGCTACGTTATTGCTTGGTGCACCCAGTAGCGTAGTGCTTGGTAACCCAGCAATGGATACATGGGTTCAGGACATGTACAGAAATTGGGACTAGATGCTTATGTTAGGACTAGTTAGAGATTAGTTAGTTAGTTAAATTAAATTAGTTATTAAATTACTTCATCTCTCTATCCTAAGAACCAAAGAACATAAAACATAAAATAATAAAAATCATATGCCTTGATTACAGTTAACTATACCTCTGTATGTCACAAGTGTAATTGGGAAGACCAAAAATGACCTTAGAACAAGGTTCACTTCCTAGAAGATTAGGGTATTGGAAACTATAGAGTCCACAAAATTCGATTGGATCATGTGTGAACGCTTTGTGATTCATATGATTGGATGTAGGGGTACCTCAATTGCTCATCAATCAAAAACATAATTCCATAGAATATTCAAACTAGACTCTAAAAGAAAAAGGTATATTTAAAATCTTGAAAATAGAATCTTTTGTTAAAGATTTTCTAATGCCTAAAGTAACCCACTTATCAATATTACCAGTACAATAAATAATAGATTTTTTCCAATTGATACAAGAGTTAAATAACATGCAATATTCCTTAATTCTAGCTAACAAAACATTGATATGTCATAGAGAATTATTGATAATAAAAAAGCCATCTACAAAGTGCATGTTAAGCAATAGTGTACCTTGATCATTAACTAAAATTTTCTTGATGATATTCTTTTGAAGATCATAATGCAAGTTATGTAAAAGAAATTTTACTATAATAATGAAGAGATATTGAGGTAGAAGATAACTTTGACAAGCTAACCACTAAAAGGAAAATGAGGGACTTAATTTAAAATTTGTAGCAACTTAAGTATTAACATCAATGAGCAAGGTATAGACAACCAAAAATAAAAAGCAATTACCAAATCTAAATTTACAAATACATGTAATAATGAAATCTCATTCCATCCTATAATAAAATTTAACATAATCTAACTTAATAAAATCAATGTTTGGTTTAGTATCAAAAGCCTATTGCATTCCCTCTCATGCTATAATTACATTATTTAATATTTTTCTAACTTTAATAAAAATTTACTCTAGTATGATAATATCGTATATAATCTTTTCAATTCTAAAAGTCATGCATTTAGTTAAAATTTTAGAAGTGTTGTTAAAAAGAGTAATAGAACACCAATTACCAATATGTTGAAGATATCCATCCTTAGAAGTAAGATAAATCACATCTTTATTTAAATTTTTACCAAGAAAAACTTGTTTGATAGCTTTCTAGAATAACATGAAAGAGATCATCTCTAACAATGTCCCAATGCTTCTTAGAAAATTCAATTAGAAAATTGTCAAATCCTGAAGCTTTACCATCTGCCAAATTAAAAGGTACTCCTTTGATTTTTTTCATGGTAATTTCTATTTCAAGTATACTTTAATGTGCTTCTATTATAAGATGAGAAAGTTTCCTTGCTAAAACCTTTAAAAGAAAAAAAATATAGAATAATAATTTGCCAAAAACTTATTAATAGTCTTAAGATTTATAGTGATGGAATCATTTATAACACATATGTGGACTAATGTGGAAGGCAAAATGCAAGTTTATTTACACAAAATTAGGTTTAATAAACTAGATGTAGAACCTCACTATTTTTGAGGTGTTATTTCCATCAAGTATCATAATGCCATCAGCAAGCAAGCTGAACTTAAGTTCTCATTATCTTAGAATTGAAAGTGAAAGATAGATTCAACTCCCCTAAGAAGAGTGCATTTCTAGGTTGTGTATATTAGGAGGCCTTGAAGATGAGTTACATGTGTTTCTTTTTTATGCTATGACTACTCATTTGAGATAGTGTTATAATATTACAGTAAAAAGTGTGTATGATTTATTTTTGATGCCCCCATTGGTGCTTGGTCAATTTGTACAGTCTATCTTTATTTTTCATAAAAATGTAATATTTGTCCAATAGATCCTATGGGTCTTTGAACATAATAAAGCTTCATTTCGTTTCATAAAAAATAATTTTAATTTAGGTACTTGATCCTTTTCTTTGAAAAATTTAAAAAATTTCTTACAATGTTTGCTTTCAATAACTAGAACATGTGAATTTTAGTAAGAGCACATTTAACTTAAAAGACATCCCAACATTGTTTAGCATAACAAGCTTTAGCCAAGGCATTTTGAATTTTAATATCAATGATATTATGATATAAAAGTATTAACATTTGTATGATAGATTCTACAAGCTCTTCTTCAATTTGATGCTTTCACTTAGAAAATTTATTTCCAAAACATCTTGCATAATTTATGATTATATAAGTAGTTTTCTACCACCAATCAATCCAACCGATTTTACCAATAGGTTCTTTGTTACATTCAATAGAGACTTTATAATATTTTTCCATTGGGTCATGTGAATAAATTAACATTCATATGAAAAATATTCTAGTTTTGAAAAAAGGAGATATCAACTGCAAAGAGAGAAAAATACTGATAGAAAGATGGTATAATAAATTAGCATTTTTATGCACTTTTATTTTTCTTGTAGGCTTTCAAACAAAAACATTATAGATGCAAAATATATCCAACTGACAATAAATTTTATTATTTTCATATTGATAATTCTACTAAGTATAATTCTTCTTATTTGAATGATTAGAGATTAGAAAGTTAATATTAAAAAATATTTTTCTTTAAATTGCACCAATCTTGTTTTTTTTTCTTGAGAAGATATATTAGAAGGAGGACCACCAAGTTTATCTAAATAACCCTCAAAAATATTGAAATCACCTCCAATAATGCAAGGAACTTTAGGTAAAGATAGAAGATCTTTCCAAACCTTTTTCACTTTGACAAATAATTCAGATAACTCTACCAAGATTGTTAAATTCAAAATTCAAAATTTTTCTATTTAATTTTTTATTAACTAAAATAGAAATAGCTCTTTATTAACTTCATGATCAACAAAAATAATTGTTAGTTTTTTAAATGCATTTAACAACAATACTAATATCATATGTTGAGATCTTGATCTCTTGAAGGAAAAGAAAATCTAGAGATAAATGTTAGTTTGAAATATACTCCTTGACAACCTTTGCTCAAAACCAATCAAAAATCTCATAAATGTTTCATGATAATAATACCATTAAGATGTGTAAGAAAATGCTTCCATCCTTGATTTTTCAAGGTTAACATTTATCTCACAATCCATGTCACCAATAGTTAAAAAGATATTTTCCAATGAAAAATATTTAGAATATTTATAAAAGTAAACATAAAAGGAAATACTTTATGGGTTTTTTACTTGAAATCATTATGAAAAAAACCTCTTTATTATGTATTGCATTAGGTGAAAGTATTTTTCATCAATACTTATACTAATAGTTTTTATTGAGAAAGTCTTTTTCTTTCCACAAAAGAATTCTCTTAAGATATAAAGAATTTACAAGCACCTTCATATTTAAAAGGATTAATAATAATTTGGAAAGGTGTTGAAGAAAGTTACATTTGTATTTCTTGAAAATTACCATTAACTTCTTTTTTAAAAAATCTTATTTCTTTTTCTCGTAGAAAATTTTTTATTTAGAAAAAGATAAATCTCAATAGCATGGCCTTCATGATGATGATAGCTACAACATCCTTACAAATTATAACATGTAATTTTTTGATAAAAACATTTATTACTTATATTGAATTTTAATTCTATCTTTCTTTATTATAAATTAATGTCTTCAAAATAACATGTGTGCTACACATTATCTAATAATATTTTTAACTCTATATTTAGGATTATGCTAATGCTATCAATACTTTCACTTTCAATAGTTTAAAAAAATAAGTGAAAGGTAATTTAATTTAATCCAATTAGGAATTTTAGAATAATGAAATGAATTGAAATCAAACTCCACTTTCCATTTTCAAGTAATAAAAGTATTATGATGATTAGTAAAAACTTTAAAATTGAAAGCTTTCTTGACCATTTCAAAATTACAGCAAAAAAATTTGAGATAAATAACAAACATGCGAAACACTAATTCCATAACATTCAATAGCAACCTAAATCACTAGTGTAAAACCCTTATTTTGGTAAATAAGGGTAATAATTTCTAGAAAGATATAATCCGTATGTGATATTTTTTTAACAAAGACTTAAATAGAACATTTGAAAAGGAAAAACAAAATTTTCAAAGTCCTTGACATTCTTTAAAATCTAAAGGGCATTAGTATTTTTTATCTTTAAATCATCCCTCATCAAAAAAATACTTTACTAAAATATCTCCACTAGAAATCCTTAAGATCAAAAATTCAAATGCTTGGCTTCTAAATCAACTTAGTCTAATCAAAGACATCAAAATAGATTTATGGGGTTGTTTAAATCATTGTTTTTCAATTCGGTGATAGATCACTAGTTCAATGATAAGTCACTAGATTAGAATTTTTGTTGACTTGACTCAAGTGAATAAGGCATTTACAACAAACTTCATTTTTATAAAGAAATCCATAGTTTTAGGTATGATTTTTCTAAATTTCAAATATGAGTCGTCCCAACTTGTTGATTTATCATGATCCTTGAAACATCCCAACCTAATAAATAAAATAGAAATGAAAAATAAGAGGATTGAGATAGGTGAAAAGGTTTTGGTATTCCCTTACCAATAATTAATATGCTTTATTAATAAAATATGAAGTTTGCCTCCTATGGAAGGCTCAAAACTACTAAGGAAAGATGAAAAACATATGAAAGATGGAATTAATAGTAAAGGCTTAGTTTTTGAGCAAAGTAAGGGCTTTAATAGTGAAAGTTAATCTTTGGTAGGTGTAGGTATGAATGGAAAAGTTGCAAACATCATATAAGGTCAATTTGAGATTAAAATAGTGTCATTTTGATACACTATCTAACAAGTGATACTAGAGTTGAAAAAAATCTAGCTTTGGGATAGCCAATATAGAAACTATCTAAGTGACACTAAAGTTGATGCTAACACTAGCATCATCATCACCTTGCTTTCTAGTGGAGAATTAGACACTAAACAAAGCTCATAGACTACTAGGAGAAGCTAAGATGACCATGAAGCATGTGAGAGATACTAGGAAGGTAAGTACGTGTGTTCTTAATCTCTCAAAATCCAAAAATGTGCTCTAGATATTAAGCAACAAGCCTCAAATCTGAGTTTTGATCTACTATTTAAAGACCTAACGATTCTAAATTCAATCTAGAAGTTAAGTGTCGTTGACTAGAGCTTGTTTTTGAAAATTGGGAGTTTAAAGCACTATATCATGTGGATGACACGAATGTTGACACTAGCGTTAGTGTCACTAAGAAGTTAGAATTTTTTAACATCCACCATGTTACTATACTAAGATCTATTGACCAATTCTAATATCCAAAATAATATCAAATTATGCCATGATGATGCTTATGGGACACTGAGGGCCCTGTGGACTTGGAAAATGATGTTAAATGTCAAACTTGGAGGCCTTACTTAATGTCGATGTTGCTAGGATACTGCTAACATTAATGTTGACATTGGCATTAGTGTCACCTAGCAACACTTACCCTTAAATCTAGTCCTACCCTTTCAAACTACCTCTAAGCTAATTGATGAGTAGAGAGGTACCCCTACACTTAACCATACGAATACAAGCATTTCATGCATGATCCGGTCGAATTCCAAGGACTAAGTGCTTATGCACCCTTGTGGAACAAGGATGGGTTAGTTGATCGTTGTCTTCCCAAGCTTACCTGTATGTCATGATTGTATGGTTAAGTAAGCTTGAGGCATATGATTTTTATAGCTTTTATGTTTTTATGTCATGCGCTATTAGGGAAGGAGAGAGGTAACTAAGTGACTAATTTAACTTAACTACTCATTAACTAAGTTCTAACTAATCCTAACACCAGCATTCGTTCCCACTTTCCGTACACATCCTGAACCAGTGCAACACTTCTAGGATTACCAAACACTAATCGTTATAGGTTACCAAGCATTACACACATGCTCGAAGTGGTCATGCTTGTGTAATTTAACAATTTTCTTAATTGATCAAAATGAATTACTGTGCTAATAACAAAAATGTAAAGTGCATAAAATAAAATAAATGCATAAGAAAATAAAATTAAAAAATGCGTAAGAAAACAAATCTCAAGTGCTACAAGGATGAATTGAAGAGCTCATCTTTATTGCCATATACAAGGTGTGCTTAGGTACACAATTGATGAGTGGCGAGGTACCCCTACACTCAACCATACGAATACGAGTGTTACACGCACGATCTGGTCAAACTCCGTAGATGGGCTAGTTGTGGCATCTAGACAGTTAACCTTAGGTTGCAATTCATTGTCTTCCCACCTGGACTAGTATTAGCTTTATCACATATGGTTTAGTCGAGAGTGAGGAGTATGATGTGTTTCTAATCTAATGCTACTCCTGAAGAAAATGGAAGATAATATTAACTAAGCTAGGAGAGAAGGGTGAGAGAGAATCTAGCTAGCCTAAGTGTGATGAGCATCCGTTCCTTCATTATCCATACAAATCTTGGACTTCGTGCATGACTATCACTGGGATTACCAAGCGCAGATCCTAGATATGCTACTGGCTTACCAAGTAGTCACACTTAAACGCTCATAATCAAGTCGTACTCATTCCGTGTTTTAACATGAGTTTAAGGGTGAGAGAGATTAACTAGGAAAGTAATAAATAACAATTAATTAAATGATTAATCTAAGTGAATGCTGCAATGATGAAGTAATCTAGATCTTTATTTTCGATCATGTGTGTCCAAGTACGTCACACTTGAATAAAGGATGCCATACAATTACAATCACCACACTACAGGCATACACTGAGAGGAAAAGGGTTGAGAGGAAAAATGAAAACTAAATCAAAACTAACTCTAAACTGCCTAATGATGATTATTGATCTATCTACCTCTTATTTATATATGAGGAGACAGGCTGTGATATCGCATATACGATATCGTGGTTGGGCTGCGATATCGCGTATGCGATATCACGGTCGCCCAAATGACGACTCATCATACCCCCATGATTAAATGAAAACTCATCCTCGAGTTACAGTGATTACACAGTGGATAGGTATGGGATTATTGGATGGTGAAAATGGGGTTATGCCGCAGTTTGAGAAAAAAATAAAACAAAGATACAACACAAAGAATGTGCTACAACTACAAAAATTTGTGGAACTCATGTAGTTCGTGGTGGTGATGGCTCCTCCATTGGTGCTTTCCCTTTATCTTGTGCTCCAGGCTTTAAGACTTGATAGCATTGAAGTATGGCATGGAGTTTCTCCTATTTAGTCTGAGGGTCTTGTGCCATCCATGCTAATGTTCCGATGTTTGACAGAGTCGGCACTTCCCACAAACAGGGTAGCTGCAGAAACATTTGATTGGCCTTGACATACCAAGCCGCGAATACCCTTCATTCCTCTTCATAGGCTCTAGCTTTATCTTTGTATTCTTGGAAATCTACAAGCCGTCGAGCCAAATCTACTACAACACATTTTTGGCCTTGGTAGCTTGCCTTCACCACCTCAAGTTCAGAATTTGCGATCTCTAATTTTTCCAATAACTTCTTGCGTTCTACAAATTCTGCTTCGTATTTGACATAGGTGGTTGCTACCTACTACTTGAGCTCTGTTCCTGGGTGCCCTGATGTTAACATGACAAGGTTGGCATACCACAAGTTTGCCAACTCCATGTATTCTATCAGATCCTGAATTTGCAGGTCCTGGTTCTTAACTTTCGCTTGGTGGGCAAACGCATATGTGTCCAATATGGCCCACTAGTCAGTGTGTTGAGCACTAATAGCGTTGATGTAGGCCTTGGCCATATGGATCTCCTTCTCAAAGATCTATTTATACATTTCCACCTAGTCTCGGAAGTGCTCCTTTAGCTTTTCATGCCGTTTAGCCTCATTTTTCCACATGCTTATTTCAATAGCTATCTTTTGGTAGATTACACATACCTTCTCCATTGAGAGGGTTCAATTCTTCCTGGCTAAATGACTTATGTCTTGGTTGACCTGGATGAATTGTTCTCACAGCTGATGGAAGTGTTCTTCGAGAACATTCTTTTGCTTTTCCATAGAGGTCAACCGAAGGTTGTCGACAACAAGCTATTTATTTTCCTCCTATAAGGCGTTGAGTGCTTTGAAATGTGCATGAGTTTGCGCCTATACTATGGAGGCATCCCAAATAGCCTTCTCTTTTTCTTCAACCACCTTTTTATTCTCCATGATTAGCTTGGTTAGTTGCTCAATTCTGAAATTATCTAGCTGGTCTACGAGAACAAATTGCAAAGGGTCCCGCTATGCTGCTTGTAGGGCCATGAGCTGCTTTTGTAATTTCTACACTTCTACTTCAGCATGCTCAACCCTCACTTCTGTTAAAACTAGCTTCCCCTTTGTGGAAATGAGGTCTGACTGAATTACTGTAACATCTTGAGGGATGTCAAATAGTGACGTAATTACTTGTCCTATTTGTAGCAATTGATCAAGCACATCCTCATGTTCCGCAGAAGTCATTGAAGTTCTAGCCAAAGTTTGAGCATCTCGTGCTCTTGTGAGATCTGCTGGTGGTACAACAGGTACATTGAATGATTCTTTGATGTGTTCTGTGACCACGTCTATGGCTCTCGTGGCATCCTAGTGTTGCATGACCACCACAGTGGCCCCTTCACGAGTTTCTAATTACACTTGGAAAGATGTCACATTTCCTGAGATCTATTGTGACCAAACACTTTCCCTTCCTCCTGTATGAATAGACACTTCATCCCTTGTGTGATCCAAAGAAACAGTGGGCTAAATGGCATCATCAATGACACAGAAAATATTTGCATCATCATGACTCCCCCAACTAACCATCTCAGCGATGGCCCTGAGATGGCTCATCGAAGGTCTATAGTCTTGCGGTGGTGGCAGTTGATCCTGGCTTGTGATAGGCCCTGCTTCCTATTGTTGGTTGGGTCCTATACTTGGAGGTTGGCTGGGTCCTGCAAGTTGAGTTGCAGTTGGTCCAGTTGTCTATTCTTCTTCTTCTTCCAGCCCCAACATCTCACTAGTGATTTTCCTTATGGCTGGTGGCTTTAACAATTCAGCATAGAAAGCATTTTGGGCTTTTCGAAGGACATCATTAGTGTACCCCTTGATACCAGCACGTCGGCAAAGCTTTTTGATAAGACAAGGGAAGGACAACACCATCTTTCCTATCTTCCATTCCTCAAACCGCTAGTAACCTTTTCCATTAGCACTGCACATCCTCTTGCCACATACATTGATATTCTTTTTAAGCCCTTTGTGGGGAAGAGATGATAAGTTCCAATTTTGGAGTAGATCCTCTCCTCCGTCGTCAACCCACCAAATGTCTTATCCCTACCATAAGCCCTTTCCAACCAATCCCATCACACATCGGGGTCAAAACGAGTGGATAATTGAGCAACTTTGGGCCTTATATTTGGAAGGTTTAATACTTTCGAAATGGCCTGTGTGGAGAAATCGACTGTCACACCACAAATGTTGATGGTGGTGCCTTGTTCCCTATTGTGCCAGAATTGGTATGTCTCCCCTAGGTACCAGGCACCCCTTTTAGAGAGGGTAGGCCATAAGGGAGATCCTTTGAGGTGATCCCTAATAGCCTCAGGAGTGAACTCTGCAAAAGATTCAAATTTTAATTCCACAATCATCGCAACGAATGTGGACTTTTCATTGATGGCCTAAACACAATCTTAGGGCAACATGAGATGTTGTCCCTGTTCAGGCGTTGTAGCAGCTCCTCCTTCTACCTACCCATACTGTATGGTAGGAGGATTCTCTTGATGAATACTGAATGATTATTCCTCCTATTCTGTATGTTTTCCAGCAAGATCTTGTCTTCCACCTCTCCTAGGTCGTTTGCTTCCACCTTGAGCAGGACCTTCCTGTTGTCCACGTTTCGGGGCCATCTGCAATCACATGGGGCCAAGCATTAGTAAGGTTTTTTTTAAGTTAAGTTATACCTTACTGCTTGCCTTAATTAATTAATTAATTTTATCTCTGTGTGATATTGCCCAAAAGATTGTAATAATGAGTCTGTTTTACTTAGGTGGTTTCCAATTTTAATCTCCCGGTGTACCTAAAGGGTTAAATGATTTTTTGGCATATTTCATTCCTAATTTACAACTAATTACCCTTAATAATGTCCTTTGGGTGATGATAAATTCCAAAAAATTTAGACGCTATTCGGCAGGTGTCCCTCCCCCATGACTAAGCTGAACACTCCGGGTTCAAGCAAGCTCAGATGAAATTAAAATTGGAGTACCAACGAGTGAGATATGGATATGAAAGCAAGGGTCACACAATCGCAAGTCGTAGAGAAAAAATTTGAAAACTCCCCCACGTGAATGGTGAAAAATGATGCTAAGTGTTGTGGGGGG
>MNCI01017459.1:276111-295384 GCA_015680685.1 Gnetum montanum
GGGATGCGATATCGCGTACGATACATCGCATACGCGATATCGCGTACACGATATCATAGCCTATCAATGTTTTAGGCCCAAGGGAAAAAATCGAAGTTTTAGTGTTTTTGGGAAAATAAAATATGAAAGGAAGGACATATGGCACATGTTAAAGGTTGTTAGGATAATTCTATTAATTCGAAAGGCACAATTAATTATGATGATGTGGATTTTACCAATAAAACCTCGGATGGGAGAAAAAGGCTATGTGATGGTACATAGGAACGTTGATTCAAAGGGATAATGATAATAGGGAAAGAACGTTATGAAAAATAGGCTGAGGGTAAGAAATGGTGGGTGTGAGCTGTGTCATAAGTGAAGATTACAAAAGATTACACAAGTGCATCCTCCCCAAAGTAGGTTTCAACCTATAATGCCCTTGTGTAACCACACTTAAAGTGTCTGTGGACACTAGAAGGGTTAAATGTAATCCACACTAATTCCACAAAACACGCACATGTAATTATCTTGGAAATGAGGTAAGAATTCTATGTTACACACGACACTAGCTACAATTACATGAACAGTGAGATGAGACGAACTAGAGAATGGGATTGTAGAGATTGGGACATGAGGTAACTGACCTAGGGCACAGTGAATCCTGCATGAAAAGCATGATTAACATGTCATTAACCCATCGTTCTAAGATCAGGACCAAGTCCATTCTTCTAATCAGTGACATTGCATTATTTCATCCCATGATGAGCAATTATGAGAGTACTATAACAACAAGGCGTATGATCACTTGGTGTTTTGTTCAAGGGAGGAGTGATTTTTGTTTTGTGGCACTTCCTTCTTTTTTTTTTTTTTTAAATACTGAATCCAGAGAAGCTACCAACCTTCAGGCATGGATGCATGTCTTTTTAGTGGGACCCCCTAGAACAACATTGGATTTTTGAGTGCCCTTTTTGATTACTCTTACTCCCATTTTTCATTAGATCTACAAGGATCTTAGTACAACCACATTGCATAATAACTCCCACAGATGTCACCAAAGAGAATCCTCAAGTCCCCTTGATGTCACACCCTAATCATTCCCTCTTCATCCATCCTTCTTCATTCTAGGTACAATGAACACAAAATTAATTTTAAGTTTTAAGAATGTCAAGAATATCACTGTACCCTCGAATAGAACCTCTTATTAGTAGAATGAATGAGTGGGAGTAATGGGCTCACTGTCCAAATAATTGACCACTCGAGACTTGAAAACATAAAACACACCTCAACCCACGATCCACGAGTGTTTTGTTCATAGACTAGATTACTTATAAAAAATGTAAAAGAACAAAAAGATAAAAAAGATAAAACAAGAAATTGAAAAATGAAAAACTGGAAAATTAAAAGTTGTAAAATTAAAGAAAATAAAAAATGGTTATTAATTCTGCTTTTTATTAAAATGGGGGATATCCCCCATAACTAATCGGTTGAGGATGGTAAGGATTAACAAATGGAAAATGAGGATCCTTACATGTTAGAAATATTCGGCCTGGGTCATATTTACCCCATCGGGGTTCACACACTTGATTATAGTAAGCATAGTGGAGCAATTTGTAAGATGTGATTCTTGGGTGAAGAGTTGACCCACTATGATGTTTGTGACTGGAAGATGGTATGCAAGGATCGGGTTATCACTCTCCATTCCTGTGTTCATTGGGCCGTATGATTGTTGGAGTGTGAGTTGGTGGCCCTGATGGAGTTACATGAGGCGTTGAGTTTGAAGATAAGGGTGCACCACAGTGTGGGACTTGTGTTGAGTTGGAGGATGTAGTGGCCTCAAAATTGTGTTGTCCCTTCCTAGGGTCTTTTCTAAAGAAGGGATGCCTTCGATGTTTCTGAGGTCTTTCACTGCTGTTGGCAATATTAGCACAAGTAACATTCGGTGGTTGTTGCTGTGGTGCATACACCTTAGGAACAGTTGGTGGCAAAGTAGAAGGAGGGAAAAATGAGAATGTTGAAAGTTAGGAGGAGTATAAGGTGCACAAGGTGGTGGTTGTGTTGAAGAAATGGGCTGATAGTATTTAGGAGAATGGTAATGTGGTGAGATAGAGTATGTTGGCTCAGTTGGAGAAACAGGGTACTGGACTAGATAAGCGTTTGGGTTTGGAAGATATAAAGGGTGTCTCTAGTTTAGGGGTGGCTTCCCCCATGACTGGGATTTTTGCCACTATGATTGAACACAGTATCTCTATACAAACTCTAGGTGTAACATGTTTCCCCAATGCTCATATAAATGTAACAAGATTGGGCATTGGCCCTTGGGGTGATCGTACAAGCATATGTTGCATTCATACGTATGATTAGCTGTTGAGCTCTTACTTTCTTTATTCCTTCTTTCCAATTTTCTACTGATACTTTGTCCTACTTCTTGGATTGTCAAAGCTCTATCTCCAATGATATCGATACATTCTCTACACTTTTTATACGTCAATTCCAACATCTTATTAATCTTTGCTTCAACTTCTTCTAATGATTATTGTGCCGGAAAAGATGATTCTTTCTCCTTGTGATAAGTTGATTTCTCCTTTTTATGATCATGGACCTTTGTTAAGTTGAGATTTTGGTCCCGTTGATGTTTTTCAACACTCTCCCATCTAGCCATTTCTCCTTCCTCTTTTGCTACCCTCTTAACAAGCTCTTGGACTTGATGGGTTCGTAGTTCGTATAGTTGACCTTGGGCATACATCCCTAAGGTTTCTCTTGTTTCATCATGAAGCCCATCAATAATATGGTACATTAGCCTTTCCTCAGAAAACCCATGGCCTAGACAGTTGTTTAACAGTGCATAATATCTTTCTAAGGCCATGNTGGCCAACGAGTGTCATAGGGAAGAGCTAAAGTTTTTGCCATCTGTTATCAATGTTGTTCCATGTATAGGCATCGTAGAAGGCTTGTAAATGTTGATACGGATCTAAGTCATAGCCTCCTAAAAAATTGGAAAAGTTGTTTAAATTGAGCCTAGGTAGACAGCTCTCTTTACGATGCCTACGGGAGATTCGAACAGCCTCTTGTATTTGCATTAATCTTGTAGTTGCCAGTAGGGGTTCATCGTCATCGAGTAAGTTATGCTTTCATGCGTTGGGACGATGTTGCCTTCATTCATGTTTATAAGAAACCCCCACTTCAAGTTGTGTATTCCAATCTTCATTGTCATATAATTCATTGGTTCTCCAATGAACTTCCTTACTAGGTGTGGCATTATCGTAATCTTGTAGGAGAGGCATGGTTGTGAAGTTGTGTGTGAATTTACATGTGACTTTTTATAAACTTTTCTTCTTAAAAGATATATCGTTAAGTCCTTTATAGTGACCTTGTATGATATAACTAATCTAGATAACTAGCACCATCCCCGGTAACGGCACTAATGATGAGTGGCAAGGTACCCCTACATTCAACCATACTAATACGAGCGTTACACATGCAATCCGGTCGAACTCCACAAACGAACTAGTTGTGGCATCTAGATAGTTAGCCTTAGGTCGTAGTTCGCTGTCTTACCACCTAGACTAGTATTAGCTTTGTCACATATGGTTTAGTCCAGAGTGAGGTGTATGATGTGTTTCTAATCTAATGCTACTCTTGAAGACAATGGAAGATAATATTAACTAAGCTAGGAGAGAAGGGTGAGAGAGAATCTAGCTAGCCTAAGTGCAATGAGATTCCGTTCCTTGATTATCTGTACACGTCTTGGACTTCATGCATGACTACCACTAGGATTACCAAGTGCAGATCCTAGGTATGCTACTGGGTTACTAAGTGCTTATACTTAAATGCTCATAATCAAGTCATTCTCATTTCGCGTTTTAACATGAGTTTAAGGGTGAGAGAGATTAACTAGGAAAGTAGTAAATAACAATTAATTAAATGATTAATCTAAGTGAATGCTACAATGATGAAGTAATCTCAATCTTTATTGCCGATCATGTGCGTGTCCAAGTACGTCACACTCAAATAAAGGATGCTGTACAATTACAATCACCACACTGTGGGCATACATGGAGAGGAAAAGGGTTGAGAGGAAAAATGAAAACTAAAATCAAAACTAACTCTAAACTACCTAATGATGATAATTGATCTATCTACCTCTTATTTATAGATGAGGAGACAGGCTGTGATATCACGTATGCGATATCATGGTCGCCCAAATGATGACTCATTAACAATGCTCAAATAAAGATTCGTCCACACTTAGACCTCCTGCTGCAGGCACTTGGAAAATACTCTAACTTTCAAACAGACTACAATATATTCACTACTTGACTACTAAAAAAATTCTTTTTCAATTGTGCACCTAGGCATTTTATTTATAGGCTTGGGAGCAACTGCTCTAATAATTAGAATAAACTGCTAGAGTAACTGCTCTAATAATTAGAATAAACCACTAGAGTAACCACTCTAATAATTACAATAAATCGCTAGAGTAACTACTCTAATAATTAGAATAAACTGCTAGAGTAACTACTCTAATAATTAGAGTAACCACTCTCATCTTACCCCCATAATTGAATGAAAAATTGTCCTTGAGTTCCTTACAAAATATTGGGAAGGTATGGGATTATTGACTAATTTTAAACTAACGGTGGAATGGGATGACAGACTCAACGTGCCTAGTGAACGGATTAATAAGCATATTACAACATTAGTGTTCATGACCATTGTGGTGAACACTTGTACATAAATGACATCCAAGCCTTTATTTGGTAGCTTGAAGAGAAAGAGAGAGAAAAAAAAGACGAAGTGTGTTGCCGCCAATGCCAAGATTACACCTTCCACTATTTGTCCATAGCCATGCCACCAAACTTGCTCCTTTCATAAATGCTCCAGTTCTAATCCATCCTAAGTGCTTCCTCCAAGCCCAGTCCATTGTTTGTATAATCACCATCTACACACACACCATAGTTACAAATGAGCAAGGATAGATAATCCACAATGCAGTTGATACCTTGCCTCAATATGAAGCACATTGGCTAAGTTGTGGTTATGGCATAAACTAGTTCAGAGATTTATCACTAGTAACTACCCAAGGTGTAGGGGTTAGGTAATTAGTAAAATGGAAAAAATTAAAAAATTTGTGCCAAGGCCCCCACGACTAAGAGTGAACCTCCGATAGCTATAAGATGGAAAAACATGAGGAACAAGAAAGATGAAAAATATCAATGCCAATGCCAATAAAATGGATGTCATGGATGGGGATGAAACAAGAAATGATTGATTGCAGAAAATGTTTAAGGAAAAGAAGTTAACAATTGCACCAAAAAGAAATGCCAATGGGTCCTCCCCAAATCAACCTCATGCCCTTTATGCCCTAACAAACCCACAAACCAAAGAGTCCATAGGCTCTAGGAATGTCATTTGGAAGCAAGAGTTAAAAACTTACCCACAAGAATTCACCAAAGAAAAACAATGCATTAACCTACAAACGGACTAATGATAGAACTGGCAATGAGGTGGAAAAATGGAAAGAAAGATGGAGAGGAGAGAATGGAATGGAATCCCAAGAACAAGGTTGTGTAAAGTCCCTTGTGTATTTTATGCTTAATGTGACTAAGTAGAACTCATCCCAAATCTAGACTCAAACAAACCACATCCAGTGACCTCGCATCAACACACTTGACCAATCCATCCACTTGAAGCAACAAGAATGCGACCACAAAGAGTCGCCACCATTCTGAGGAGAGTGAGATGGAGAAGCAGGAAGTGAGAAAGGGCCTTAGTTAGAGGGAACCTTCAGGCATGGGTAACATGTCTTTCTAGTTCCATAACCAACACTTGCAGCTCATATTTCTTTATTATGTCTAAGGGGTGTGCTTTGAATTCTCACCTTTTTTTTCTCTCTCTCTCTCTCTTTTTGTGTGAGAACCACACCATGCAAAGACTTATTTTTATTCACTCAGCTTCCCGATTTTTGAACAATGTCAAAATGGCAAAAAACCCAAGAAAAAGCATCCAAGCACCTAAGAGAATGGCCAGCACAAATGTATCAAATCCCATTGAAGTCACACCCTTTTCATCCTTTGAGTCTTTCCTTGGTTTGAAAAGTACCCAGCCACCAATTCATTAAAAGTTTACTTAGAAAAAGGGGATTGTACAGTTCCAAGCCAAAGGAGACCATAAAGTTGTATGGATGAGTGGATAGCGTGGACTCATTACCTATTTTAGCAAAAGAACCATACCTTAATATCAGCATCATAATTCAAAGGTAAAAACCAAACATTAGCAATCCATATGATATAATTCAATCCACCATCATGAGCACTTATTAGATAATAAATAAAAGTAAATCAAGCAAACAAAGAAATAGTAAAAACATGAACAACGGTGTAAAACAAAAATAAGAAAAGTTGAAAGAATGTGTAAAATAAAAAATGTATAAAATGAAAATTCAAAAAGAATTGAGGGCCTAGAATGGTTAGCAAAGGTGGCCATCTCCCCCACGACTAAGGTGGAAATCTCCCCCACGACTGAGGTGGAAGGAGGAGATCCGAAATAGTGAGCAAGGTTGTCCATCAACAGAGGTAGCATGTGTACTAGCTGTCCTAAGCTCCTGAAAAGGTTTGGTTCGTTGCACGTTGACCAAAAGTTTCTTATCCAGGCTCTCAGGTTTGTATATTGTAATGGCCCCTGAAGGAAAAGTTGCATAAATAATATAATTTCCTTCCCATAGTGTTTGAAATTTAGTACATTGTGGCACATGTGTGGGATTCCAGTAGATAACCTTATCTCCTAGCTAATATTTAACTTTCCTAATTCTTAGGTCATGACATTGTTTATTGAAGGCCTTGTGCAATTCATTAGATGATAGGGCAACTAATCAGTTTTCATCTAGCAAGTTAAGGGTTACTAACCATTGTTTCTGTGCTAGATCAAGGTCAAGGTTGATGTCACATGCCGTGGATAGTGTACGGAGCTCAGTTTGAATTTGACATGTTGGTAATTTACCATACACTAACTCATAGGGAGAGTAGCATGTAGGGAGTTTCCATGTGGAGCGGTATGCCCAAAGAACATCGTTCAATTTAGTGCTCCAGTCTCGCCTAAACTTGCTAATGGTTCTTATCAATATCTTCGTAATCTCCCTATTGGTGACTTTTGCTTGACCATTCTCTTGGGGGTGGTATGGTGTAGTCAATTTATTCTCAACCCCTAAGCATTGTATTAATTTCTGAAAAGTTGCACCTGTGAAGTATGTACCATTGTCTGAAATAAGTGCACGTGGCACACCAAACCCTAAACCCTAAACACACTATCCAACCAAGCCATCGGGACACACTTTGTAAAGTTGCCCATTGATCTCCATAAAGTACTTGGCTCAATGAAGAAACTGTTGTTTCTTCTTAAGGTTTAACTCTTGTGGTGTTTATTGGGTGAGGAGATAGGTAAGAATGCTACTGTACCAGTTTGTCTCTATGGGTGATTGATTATTCACTACACTAGCAAAGAGGAATTCATCAGGGAAATGATCAAAAATTGGATAGTCATCCTCTTTGTTATCCCATCGTAATTGAGGTAAATAATTAGCAACTACATTCTCAGTGCCTTTACAATCGATCATTGTAAGAGCGAACTCTTGTAAGATTACAAGCCATCGTATGATACGAGGGCTTACCATTAGCTTATTCATGAAGAACCTTATTGCACTATGATCTACATGTATATATACTTTATATCCCAATACATAGTGTCTAAAATTTTCTAGTGCAAAAACTACAACCATTAATTCTTTCTCTGTGGTAGTGTAGTTAAGTTATGCACCAACGATACTTCTACTTGCATAGTGGATGTAATAAGGATGCTTCTAGTCATCTAACTATGTAAGTACACCTCCTAAGGCATAGTTGGACACATCAGTCATGATGTGGAATGGTTTGGACCAGTCAAGAGCTTGTAGAATGGGTGTTTCTACTAGCTTCTGTTTTAGAGTTTGAAAAGCTAATTCGCATTCCTTAGTCCACTCAAAAGGTACGTCCTTTTTCATTAATTCCACCAATGGATTGGCAGCCTTTGAAGAGTTCTCAATAAATCTCCTATAGTAGCCAGCATGTCCAAGGAATGATCGAATATCTTTGATAGTTTCCAGGTGATAGGTAATTCCTTGGATAATTTTGATTTTCTTGGGGTCTACCTCTATCCCTGTGTGTGAGATTTTGTGCCCTAGTACTACGCCTTATTAGACCATCAAATGGCTTTTCTACCAAATGAGCCTCAAATTGGTTTCTACATATCTTTTTAACACTTGCTCTAACCGGTCCAAGGCTTGATCAAAGTTTGCTCCATAAGTGGAGAAGTCATCCATAAAGACCTCCATGCCATTTCCTATCTATTGTTGGAATATGCTTAGAACTAGTCGTTGAAATGTTACAGGGGCATTGCACAAGCCAAACGGCATCTGTTTGTATGCGAACATTCCCCAAGGACTGGTGAATGTAGTCTTAGCTTGGTCTTCTAGGGCTATTTTTATTTGGTTATATCCACTATATCTATCCGGAAAATTGTAATAGTGATGCCCTGCGATGGTGTCTAAGACTTGGTCAACAAATGGCAATGGAAAGTGATCTTTAAATGTTGCCATATTTAGTAGCCTGAAATCTATGCACACCCTCCATTTGCCTCCCTTTTTAGGTACAATAACTAAGGGGCTAACCCATTTTATATCAGCAATGAGGTATATGAACCAAGCCTTGAGAAGCTATTTGATTTCTTCCTTAACTACTTACTTTAGCTTACGGTTCAATAGCCTCTACGGTTTTGTTCGAGGCTTCATGCAGGGGTCAATGTAAATTCTATGTTGCCATATCCTAGGATTTATTCTAGTTAATTTGGAATATGACCAAGCAAAGGCTTCCAACCATTTATTTATTACCTTCAGCAGTTCTTCTTTCTATTGAGGAGCAATCTTAGCATTGATAATTACCAGTTTTTCATTTTTAAGGAATGTGTATTCCATACTGGTGGGTAATGCTTAAATTTCTTAGGGATTTCCAGCTTTCCCCAATTAATATTTTCAAGGTTAAGACTTGGAAGTTGGTAGTGGACTTGCTCTCATATGTCTACACTATCGATGTAAGCATAAGTCAAACCCTTAGTTGGTTCCATGCATATGAGTGAACTGCTTTCTTGATCAGTTGTCAGCCACTAGGTATCTTCCTGTCGTGTGGCTACTGCATACAGGCATCTTTATATGTTAATCACTTATGCACACTAATTGCACACAAGCAATGCTAAACTTTGCACAAACCATTACCTCTGCATGCAATTACACCCTATGTCATTGTATGCGATGCATGGAAATTTCTTCTTCTTGATCTTTTCAAATGTATTTTCCTTTGATATTTTTAGGGAAAGATCATGGATTCCTTAGTGTGTATTAATGGTGCTTAGCCATGCTCTTCCCATTATGATTAGGAAGTCCCCCTTACCATTGTTTACCTAAATCATTAAGAAGTCAGCTGGGTATGACCACCCACAAACAGTGGTAACAATGTCTTCCACCAGTCCCAATGGGACAGTGATGGACTAGTCAGCCAACTCTAGACGAATGTTGCTCTTTTTTAATGGAGGCAAGTTCCAGGCCTTGTACATTTCTTGAGAAATCAAGTTAACACCGGAAGTTGAATCCAAAAGAGCCTTTCACGGTGCATTTCTAGTGATTTGTAAGTATATTAGAGGACTCCCAGGATTAGAGAACTTCTTGAGAAGGTGGCCATCTTTGATCTAATCAGTGATGGCATGTGTTAGCATGACTGTATGTGTTGAGTGCGGTGATTGGGTTGAAGGGGGCTCTAAAGTTTTGATTGATACTGAGGCTTCTAAGGAATCAACTACTTGTGATTGTAAGAGCTTGGTTGGATTGTCGGTTCTAAAGAAAGGTTTTTTCTTCATGTGGTTGTTGGAACCAATAGTAGGTTAAGAGTTAACAGCCCTCATGGTGTTATGTTGCTGCGAATGGGTAGGGATTTCACCTTGCATCGTGGGAGCAAGTGGTAGTGGAGCTATTAGTGAAAGAGATGTAGCCGAATGAGAAGGATGATATGCTTGCAGAATATCGCCTCTAGAAGAGGGAGTCCCAATACTCGTGGGCTTGGTAGTGAGGTTGAGGAGTGACATGACCAGTAGAGTCACGTGGGGAGATTGGCTACTACATGTAATATCCATATGAGTCAGGTTACCGGTAAGGATACCATTGCCTCGATGGTGGAATTCTCCATGATTGTGGGTGCTGCCACTATTGATATTGCTCAATCGGTTGTGGTGGAGTTCCACTGGGATAATATGTTAAGGATTGGTGGAACTGCCTTGGGTTACCTTGAGGACAAGGTAACCTTCAGGGTGTTTGCCTTTTGTTTAATTGTGGGTTGAGTGCATACACCCCAGACTCCTGCAGATGTGAGATTACAGGGCAACACCCCTTAGGATGGTCATATTGACATATCTCACATCCACTATCATTGTCTATTTCTAAATCCACAACCTCTTTAATGATGGCAACTTTGCCCTTACCCTTCCTACGTGCATGTTTAGCTTCTCTCTGTTTTATTTTTTCACTATCTTGCTCTCTAGACTCCTCTACTATTTTAAGAACAATTTGAAATCTATTGTCTAGGGAATCCCACATTTGGTCTAGCTTTTCCAAAACTTTTGATGTCATCTTTTGGGTAGGCAAAGTTTTCCTATTCACCATCTCTTTGAGTGGTGACTCTTCTTCATCGTCACAAAATCTTACTCCCCTCTTCTAAAGGGAAGGATCTCAGTTATACTCTTCCGCACTTTCTCTCTTCTGTAGCTCACCTTCTTCCTTAACAACTTGCTCTAATAGTCTTTGAATTTGATGAGACCTAAGCTTAGATAGTTTTCCTTGGGCATAAGTCCTAAGGGTTCTTCTCATTTCATGCCTAAGCCCATCCACGAGATGGTGCAGTTGATCCCTTTGCAAATAACCATGGCTAGGACAACGATGTAATAATGCATAGTATCAATCCATGGCAGCATCCAAGGGTTCATGTCCTCCTTATTTCTAGCCTTGGATTTGCTTTCATAGGTTGGACACTCAAGAGTACGTTTGGTACTTATTGTTGAATAATTCTAACATAGTACTTCATCTACGAATAGATTCTAGTTCTGAGGATAGGTACCAGCTTTCTGCTTCTTTAACTAGTGTCCGTGGGAACAACTTAAGTTTTTTCCATTCGTTCTCTATGTTTTTTAAGGCACACGCATTATGGAATGCTTGTAAATGATTCTAAGGATCAACGTTGTATCCCCCTTCAAATCATGGGATATTGTCCATATTTAATCTCTTGATCCTACTATCCTTTTGATGCCTTTTTGGAATTTTAACAGCCTCAATTATGTCTAACATACTTCGAGTAGCGAGTAGGGATTCATTGTGATTGTCTTGTCCATGGCATCTATGATTCCTACATTGTTCCCTACTCTGCCTTCTTCTATGTCGTGACTCTCTAGAGTGCCCTCATCCCCTTTCCTAGTTGTTTCATCTATGACTTCCACTTTTCCTACCTTTATCCCCATGGTTCTTTTCTTTATGACCTTATTTGGATATTGAAGGAGAGGGTGAAGGAGATGATGAAGGTGAAGAAGAAGGAGAACCATCATGATGATTATGTCTGCTACCTTCTCTTCTGCAGTGTTGGCCTCGATCATGATTGCAATCAGAATGTCCACCTTTATCATGAGTTCGTGTCCCTTTTTTAGACCCTTTGTGCCTATGGGTATCAAAACCTTGGTTATGATTAGTGGAATGAAGGTCTTGATACACAAACCCTTGGCCAAAGTTAAGGGAAGAAACATTGTTGTGTGACCGACTGCCTGAGGTAGGTTCACCACCCTCGTTTTTGCTTAAGACATGTGGGGCATCCTGGGACCACTTACCCTTCAAAGACTTATGATGTCTCTCCTGTTGTAAGTCCCTTTGATGTTGTGCCTCTGTGGGATGGTATTCTCTCAAGTCATGGTCTTGCACAACGTATTCAGTGTGTAAGTGTAGCATGCCAATTCGTGTGAGAGCATGAAGAAGCATACTCAGGACTAAATGAACAAGAGGTAACACTATGTTACCTTCTAAGTCTTGCCAACGTAGTTGTTCGTCTTGATGGAGGATAAAGATGAAGTTTGGTATATACTCATTGGGATGAATATATACCACTCAAACTTGTTGAGGGACTAGCAGATCAACATCATGTATATTATGTCGTTGACTATTTTCTATTTCAAACCTAGGCGGTGAGGTGCTTTCATACGAAGAAGGACACATACTTGTTTATTTAGTGTGCAATGTATTCTTGTTTATTAGTTTCTCAACCAACCCTAAGGGTTTGTTCCAATGATGTAAATGATTTCCTATGTTCTAGTTAGCGCACAAACAACTAAGTCCCCAGCAATGGTGCCACTGATGAGCGGCGAGGTACCCCTACGCTCAACCATACGAATACAAGAATTTCACGCATGATCCAGTTGAATTCCAAGGACTAAGTCCTTATGCACCCTTCTGGAACAAGGATGGGTTGGTTGATCATTGTCTTCCCAAGCTTACTTGTATGTCATGATTGTATGGTTAAGTAAGCTTGAGGCATATGATTTTTATAACTTTTATGTTTTTATGTCCTGCACTAGTAGGGAAGGAGAGAGGTAACCAAGTGACTAATTTAACTTAACCACTCATTAACTAAGTTCTAACTAATCCTAACACCAACATCCATTCCCACTTGTCGTACACATCCTGAACCAATGCAACAATGCTGGGCTTACCAAACGCTAATCATTATTGGGTTACCAAGTGTTACACGCATGCTCAAAGTGGTCATGCTTGTGTAATTTAACTATTTGCTTAATTGATAAAAATGAATTGCTGTGCTAATAACAGAAATGTAAAGTGCATAAAATAAAATAAATGGATAAGAATATAAAGTAAAAGAAACACGTAAGAAAACAAATCTCAAGTGCTACAAGGATGAATCGAAGAGCTCGTCTTTATTACCGTACACAAGGTGTGCTCAGGTACACAATGCTCAAATAAAGATCCATCCACACTTAGAGCTCCTGCTGCAGGCACTTGGAAAATACTCTAACTTTCAAACAAACTACAAGAGTTTCACTACTTGACTGCTAAAAGACTTCTTTTTCAATTATGCACCTGGGGACTGTATTTATAGGCTTGGGAGCAACTACTCTAATAATTAGAATAAACCACTAAAGTAACTGCTCTAATAATTAGAATAAACCGCTAGAGTAACCACTCTAATAATTAGAATAAGCAGATAAAGTAACTGCTCTAATAATTAGAATAAACTACTAGAGTAATTGCTCTAATAATTAGAATAACGGCTAGAGTAACCGCTCTCATCACTAACTAAATTTGCCATTTGATGTCTTGGGAATGATGTCACTTGGTTGCAAGAGAGACCATCAAGCTAAGCTAAAATTTTGATTTTTGCATGTGAAAGAAGTGCTATAATGAGAACTAGGCTAGTGATGTTGGTGCTAACACTAGCGTTAGCGTTAATGTTAGTTCCTATCCTTAGAAACAATTTTCATTCATGGTTAAGGAAACATGTCAAAATGCCAAAAATTAATGCTTATTATACTTAGACTAATGTAGATAAGTTGTTTGAGACCCAACAGAGTTGAAATTGAGTCCTAGGAATAGGTTTGATGATGGTGATGCAGGGATGATGCTTGAGGGGTATTAACACTTATAAATTTTTACCTTCCAAGGCTACCTAGGTCAAAAAAGTTAATGTTGATATCTTAGTTTATGACTCAAAATAGTTTCCAAAGATCCTTGAAAGCTAAAAATATGCATTCTAGTGTTGTTTATGGGAATTTTTTGATGCTCAAACTTAAATAGAAAAATTTCAAAACCATGCTTATCTTTGTTATTGGCAAACCAAAAAAATAGGTAGAATAACAACCAACATGATAATTTTAAAAAATTATCTAGAAATATAATGTCACCTCAAGTGTGACTCAAAATAGCAACCTCTTATGTAATAAGATCATGAGCTAAGTATTTTTGTAAAAATGTTCTTTACATCTCTACAAGAATACCTCTACAAACTAAGTGTTGAGACACTTAGCACATGATTGTAAATGATCTTTGGATCAATGTAATCCTCAATAAATAAATTATTATAAAATGAAGCAGCATAGATCCTCTAATCACACACGAATCAAGAATGATAGGGAATAATGAAAAAGTGATGTTTTTAATGCAAAAAATCTCCAAGTGTAAAATAACTAGAATAAATATTAAGTATAAATTATTGAAAAATAAACTAAGTGTAGAATAAGCTACATGATGAATAAAAATTATGTAAAATATAGATAAAGGACATAAAATATTAAAATATTATAGCTGTAACATGAATGGAAGGGTCTCGATTCCCTCCCCAAACAATGGAGCTTTTATGCTGAAAAACAACTAAGTATAAAAATGATGAAAATTTAATTATGGAATGAAATGTAAGAGATGGAATAAAAACTAAGTATAAAGCTTATATATAAGAACATAAAATGTTAAAATATTAATAATATTATGTAGAGATAAGGATGTAAAATCCCTCTCTAAAAAATGAAATATTTATGTAGAAAAACAGCTAAGTGTAAAATGCTAAAAATGTTGACCAAGTATCGATGTAAGAGATGGAAAAAATTCCAAGCATAAAATATAACTAAACAAGTGTAAAATAATGCAAGTAACATGATTTGATATAGGGGGAAGGCTCCAAATCCTTTCCCAAACAATAAGATGCTTTATTGATAAATTGCGAAGTATTCACCTCCTATGGAGGGCCAAGCTATAAATGATGCAAGAAAAATGTGTGATAAAACTAATAAAGAAAGATAATATCTTGAGCAAAATATAGATTCAAAGAGTGAAATTGAACTTCTAGAGGATTAGGTGATGGATCGAAAAGCTATAAGCATGATCTTGAGTCAATTCAAGGCCAAAACATGGTTGTTTTGGCCAAGGTTCCTGTCAATGACACCGAACCTGAAAAAATTATAACTCTAGAAAGTGCTTCAAATGCCTGAAAATTCTATCTTTGAAAGTAATGCTAAAGGTGTATAAGGTGGTTGAGAAGTACACAAGTGTTGCAGTGGTAGTAGGTGCTCATGCTCTTAATCTTTCAAAATCTGACAAGTTCTCAAATCTCAAAAGTTTTGACCCTAAAATTTGTATTTTGAGCTTACATTTATAGGCCTAAAGTTATCAAATTTAATTTAGGGTTTCTAAAATTAAACTCGGAGTTAAGTGTAACTTATTGTTAAATCCAAAATTAGCAAGTTTGGTCTTTCATTATAGTGAACGTGGCAATCCATCGAGGTGAGGTTAACATTGATCCTAATGTAGTATTAGTAACACTTAGAAAAAGTTTTGGACTTTTTCTATCTTGTAGAAGGTTATGAATAGGAGAATGGACATGTATATTATTGATATGAAAAATGACATTAAACGCAAGATGTCAAGAGGAAAAATGATGTTGCACATTGAAGAAGTAGATTTGTTGAAGAGTTGAAGTCCAAATCAACACAAGAGCTAGATTTGGATGTCAAAATTGGGGGCTATAGATGAAAAGCCAAAAATGATGTTGCACATCAAAGAAGTAGATTTTCCAAAGACTTTAAGTTAGGATCAATGTAGGAGCTAACATCGAATGTTGAAATTATGGGTTATATGAAGAGCCAAAAATGACACTTTTGATGATGTGAGATGTCATTTCTGGCAAAAGATAAAGAAGATCTAGAAACTACACTACTAATGATACATAATGTTGAATCTAAATTGTTGAAGATGACTTTCAACTAAGAAACCATAGAATGTACCCAAAACTCTAGCTTATGTAGAAAAAGACAAAGTGGGTACAACACAAGGATCATGGAAAGTTGGATTATGAATGCAGATAGTTCTCAACAGTCCTAAGAACTAAGAAGTTATGATGTGATGATGTATTTTGAGAATTTGGCTCTCAAATCTTGATGAAAGAAGGTTGAAACCATGCTTAGTTTCAATTCAAAGTGAACTAAAAAAGTGGATACAAAACTAAGGACCTGAGCCATTATTATTGGTTATATATTATTGTAGTTTCCTTGCATATAATATCAAGTTTTTACATATTATAATTACTTTTTCCTAGAAGTTTAATGATCATCCTAACAAGGTAGGATGCTAGAAGGATTAATGAATGAGCAAAAGCCTAATCTCTTTTTAAAGTGATTATAATAATAGAATGTCATCCTACTGGTGAGACTTTTAATAATGGGGTGTTAGCCTAATGTCAGTTGTAAAGTTCTAATTTGAATATATTTCTTGAGGGTAAGAATTGTTAAAAAAAAAAAAAATCTTTGGGTTCTAACACCCCCTCCCTCTCCATCACTTCCCCACTCTAAATTTTTTTAACTGGTTGTACCAAACTCTTATAACTTACATGTTAAGAAATAAGTATCTTATCATTACTTGAAATGAAAATCCCTTCTTTTGATGCTAGATTACTAAAAATTAACAATGAGGTGTTAGCCTAGTGGTAAGCATCTTAATTTGAACACTCCAAGTCATTGATTTGATTTTGATGGGTAATGCTGAGCTATAACCTTCTAATTGAACTATATTACAATTCTTTCAAGTTCCAACACCACTGTCCCACCCTCCCAAGCCTCCCCACCCATACCCTTGAAAAAAAGAAATTAGCAATGATGTTTCATTTTTCTTACCTTTAACCTAAGCAACATAAATTTTGCATAGTAAATAGTGACTTTGTTTAGTCTCAAAATTTAAAAAAATTTTCCCTAAGCTTCGCCTTCTAGAAATTGTACAAAAAAAAAAGAAATAATAATTGATTACTTTTAGGTGTCTCATTTTCTAGTGTTTTATACCATGATGGATGTTTCATACTAATCAAAGAATAATACCTTTAGATAAGTCTTAACTATGACTAGGTGTATTACTTCAATCTTAATAAGAGGGCTTTACAAAAGTAGATTTAACTTCAATCTATCTTAGATAATCTTGAGCATTTATTCACCTTTTCAGTCTTTTAATAATGAAACTTGGAGTATTTCTACAAAACTCAACTTAAACTACTTGAGGTTTATCATGCCAAATAAGCCCAGTTTAGAGATATCTTAAGTTGAATTAAAAATAAGAAAATGGACTCTACAATGTTTTTTAAACATCTAGAACACAAGTTACAGTGATTATATTTCTGTCATTTTAATATAATCTAGGTTAAATTGTTAACTGGTTTCATCATTTTCATAAATATCTTTTTACTTCCAAAGGATGTAATAGCTTGGTCAAATAACAAATTCCAAATTTCTTTCTAGGATTTTGAGTTGCAATTTAGAGATAGATTTTTCATTAATGTAAAAGGGAAAAACTTGTGAGTCATAAATGTATATGATTCATCCTCATACTAGATGATGAATGATTAATAGGCTAAGTGTAACATCACACATATAATATTATAAGTATGATATCGTATAGATGTGATGTATTTGGATGTTGTGGGATGCAACACGTGGGGTAGGGGGTGTGGGGGGCTAGGGGAAGTGAAGGGGGAAAGGATTAGGATGGGATGGCAATTGGAACCCCTAGATAATTTTAATATAGGTACACCCAAAGATATATAGTCCAATTAAAACTTTTTAACATAACATTGCTTGCCGAAACTTAGAGCTTTCAAATTAAGATGTGATATATTTGAACTTGGTAATGCCTATAAATAACAGCCAACTATTGCACTTAATGTTTTTGCGGTGTTGAAACTTGAAATAGTTGAAACATAGGTAGATCCTATGATATATAGAAATTTATAACTCAACATTACCCACCAAAATCAAACCCATGACTCAGAGTTTCCAAATCAAGAGTCTCACCACCAAGCTAATACCTCATTGTTTATTAATATTATTTTTATATCATTGTAATATACCACTTAACATAGATTTTAATTTCCATTATAATACTTTTTTATTATCATTTACATTTTCAATGCAAGTTAATAACTCACTAGAATAAGTACTACTAGTTTTGAGCATAATGTATAATTGTTTGATAACCTAGTAGTAACATCTCTTAGTTCACCCAATAGTAAGTTGCTTAAGAATCCTAGTAGTGGTTATACCAACCCAAGACATGTATGGTAAGCTAGAACAAAATACTGATTGTTATTAGGCTAGTTTTGCATGTATTTTCATTGTTTCTTATTTAATAGACTTAATATTTTCTTAGTTAATAGAGTTGTTAGGAATATCTTTTTCTATTGAGCCTAATCTTACTATTTTATGAAATTATGTGGTTGATAAAATTGGAAAGAATCTTGAGAAATGGAGATAAGAAAAGCTCACCCTTACTAACAAAGTTTTAATTATTAAGAAAATGCTTTAATCAACTCACATTTATTACTCTAGTTGTTGAGATCCTTCTAAAAGTTCTTATGATAGAATTAATTGTATTATTCACTGATTTTTTTTGGTTTACTAAGCCATATAGAAAAGATTTTTCTAGAGTTGCTTGGAATATGTGCACTAGTAGTAAGAAAGATAAAGGACTTGGCCTTATTAATTGTTATAACTAGGGTATTTCTCTAGTAACAAAGTGGATTGAAAAATGCATTATTGGAGATGATTTTTGGATGCTTCTTTTAAGAAACAAACTTATGCAATGAAAACCTAAGAATGATAATAGTTAGTTTTCTAATAACTTTCTCTGCTATCTTCGTTTTCTCAAGTCATTTCTATTCATGGTTCTTTTATTCTTAAATAAATTTGAAAGACATGGTGCAAGCTTAGTACATATTAGAATTACAATCATATTAAAGTTTCAAAAGATATACTTAAAAAATTACCTCATGATGGCTTCCTTTTAATGAAGGAGCTTGCGCTATTAATGCATCTAAATTTTGTACAACTTGAATCAAGTTTGGTATCTTTATAGCTTATTGTCTATGTATGCAAGATAGATGGATTACCTGGAATGAAGCTTCTAGTCTTTATGATTTAAATGAAAAGATGAAAAAATTGAAGATTTAATTTTTAATCTTGAGAATTTATTTAAAGTTGATAATAGTTTACATTAGGATTTTTCAAATTTTTTTAGGAAGATGACACATCTGCTTTTCCTTTTAATTTTTAAGTTACTTACAAAATTATTACAAAGAATGATTTTATTCATTAAAAAAATATAATAAGTCTTGGAAAATATAATTATCATAACACTCTTGGA
>MNCI01017459.1:295571-315968 GCA_015680685.1 Gnetum montanum
TTTTTTTTTTTCATTTGGAAATGTCTTCAATCACTTATTCTTTACTCTCTTTGGAAGCTTCAACATGTAGTTATTTTCCAATAGCAAGAGCATAACTATGACCTCTCTTGAAGAGTCAAATACCAAATCCCCAAAATGTCACTTTTTACCTACAAGTTCAAGCAAAAAAGCTCCTAGTGACAATTGAGCAATTAACTTATTTTCTATAATATTATTTTTTTTAAGGATCAAAGATACTAAGCTTTCAGCTTTCATTTTTTATGTTTGATTAATGTATTCTTTTGTCGTTAGAGAGATGTTTCTTCTTCTCTTTATAAGAAATCATTTACTAAGAAGCAAACACTTATGAAGGTACTTCTGGAAAAGGGTAAGGCCTAATCCTTTTTGTACCCTAAAGAGAAGGTTCTTTAGGATCGGTTGTAAGGATGAAACCTTGAAAATGCATCTTCAAGATCATTGGACTTTTCCTTTAGACTTAGTCTTTGATGATCTGATGTACTCTAAATTTTTTTGAATATTATTATTCATTTTTTAGGGTTCGAAATCCTCCCTCCCTTCCCCCTAAAAAAATTCAATTTATCATGTTTGACTTTAGCATTAATATAGTTAAACAACATATGAATATCACATACCTCATTGTTAGTTAAACTATATGCTTTAACCACTACAAACACTAGAGGAAGACAATGATTAATGATCTTAACATTAACTCTCTAAAGGATACATTATTCTATCCATGAATTAGGATAATGTTACACACAAAATTTATGTGATTTGTATGATTAGGGGTTGGGAAAACTTACCATTCATAACAAGGAATATGAATCAGTTCTAAAATGAGGTCTTAGCTAGGATTAGAATTGGATAGAAGTTTATTAGAGGATATGGAAACATGGTAAGTGTAACAACACTGTTGTAGGTAAGCATCACTTGACATCACCCAAGAGTACTGAAGTAGCCAAATGCTCCAAAGTAGACTCAAGGTCAATTATACCTGATGAGCAGTGAGGAGACCCTACATCAAACCATATGAATCACTAAGCGTTCACACGCAATCCAGTCAAATTCCATGGACTTATAGCCTTTTAAGTACAAAAGTCTCTAGGAAGTGAAACTAACCATTAAAATCATTGTCTTCCCAATTACACTTGTGAAATGCAAAGGTATGGTTAAGTGCAACTAAGGCATATGATTTTTATCATTTTTATGTTTTATGTTTTAGGCTACCTAAGAATAAAGAATAATGAATATAATAATTTAATTCCTAATGTAATCTAACTAGCTAACATTTATCTAATCCTAACATAAGCATATGTTCCCACTTGTCGTACACATCTTGAACACATTAACACTACTAGGTTACCAAACGTTAAGCGTTACCAGGATTACCAAGTGTCAAGTGTATGATTGAAGTGGTTATACTTATGTGCTTAATTTATCACTATTTAATCTAGCTTAATTTAGCTTAATTTATTTCATAATTAATTGTTTAATTACTTAAAGCTTTAAAGAAAATTGCATAAAACTTTAAATGCATAAATAAACAATTAATCTATTTCAAAGTGCTACAAAGTTTATTAAAAAGCTCATGTTTATTGCTACACACACTACTATGCTCAAGTACAAACGTGTTGGAATAAAGATTCGTACGCTCTTTAACTCCTATTGCAGGCACTTAGAAAAATATTCTAACTTTAAAGTGAAAACATTGCTAAAGCTTCACTAAAACTATGAAAAAGATGTCATAAATGTAGTGGGTGAGTGCGTATTTATAGGAAAAAATAGACACTACATTGATGAAGTCATGTCAACACATTTAATCATACATCAACTCGATTATGTCAATGAGGTCATGTTTATGGGACCACGTTAACAAGGCCTCATCGACATAACCCATGGTGTGACTCATCATACCCCCATGATTGAATGGAAACTCGTCCTTGAGTGAAGAAAAGGAGGACAAGTTTCTTTAAAAAAATTGGGAATGTACAGGATTATTGACTAACTACTGAGCAAAAAAAATACAAATAAACACTAAGTGCCCAAGTGTATGGATTTACAGTCATTACAAAATGACAAACACAATTCCTCTAATAGCATAAAGACAAGGAAGATGTTTAAATGGTCCTAGGTAGTGGAGATTTCTGAGGCTCTGAAGGACCTTCTTCTACTTTGGCTGCATGTGGTAGTTGAGGTGGTTTTGGTTGTCCTACAATAGTTGTAACTTCTGGTGGAAGATGGTAAGCATCCAATAGCACCTTTTTCTTGTCCTCCTTACTTTTGGGATCATTCATAGTCCATGCTACATTATGAATGTGGGCCAATGTGTGAACATCCCAAGGATAAGGCATTGCTAGTAACATCTTCTTTGCATTGATGAACTAGGCAGTGAAAAGTTTGCATTCAACATCGAACACCTTTACTATATTCAATAACTCTTGGTAGTCACTCATTCTCCTAGCCAGGTTTTCAACTATAGACCATTGATCGGTGAAGTGTTGCCTGAGAACATTGAGTTCTGCATTTGTCACCTCAAGCTTCCACTTGGTGTCTTTGTGATGCTTGAACTCTACGTCATATAACAAGTATGAACTAGCCACATATTTTTCTAATTTAGACCATGACCGTCTGGTAATTAGCATTGCCAGATTTGCATAACATAGATTTCCAAGCTTCATATACTCCATCATCTCCTCAATCTACAACTCCTTCATGAAAATCTCTAGTTTGTTGTAGTTGTTGAGCCCATCAAAGATAGGTTGCCAAACATCACCTCCTTTCTTGAGCTACTGGAGCACCTCATTAATTTTCTCCTTCCCCATCTGAATATCTTTCTCATTAATTTCTTTTTATAGATCAACATAATCTCTATAGTGATTTTTGACTTTCTCAAACTTGAGAGCCTCATTTCTCCAGGTAGCTACCTCTATTGTAGATTTCTGACAAAGGTCTCAGACTTCCTCGATGAAACATTTTTGTTTTCAGTTGTCAATCTCCTTATTTCATTATTTATTTAGGCTAGCTCCTCCTATTGTTAATGGATGAAATCTTGCATTTGTTGTTTCTGTGCATCAACATTCTGTAGGAGATGATTTTCTATAATCAAAGTTACATTCTATTAGCGAGTTTGGTCTAAGGCATTTTGGATATTATGCATGGTGGCATCAGCCAAGGATTGATCAAAGATCTTTGTCTTTTTTGCATCCTCAACCTTCTTGATCTTGTCCTGAAGCTGTTGAAAAGGTTCATTATGGGCTAGTGCAAGGTTAGGAAGCATAAGATCAGCAAGGCAAGTTCTTAGTTTAGCAACCTCCACAACCAAGCATTAGTTTTGAGCTCAAGTTATTTTGAGTTGTTCCTCCATGATAAAGCATTTTCCCATTGCTTCCAACAACTCTAACTAGGTTGCAGTGATTGTATCCAAAAGGTCAAAGACATCTAGAATTGGTTGTCCATTTCCCACTAGTTAGTCTAGTAACTCCTTGTGCTAGGTTGCATTCAGTTTACCACTAACTATTCTTGTAGATTTCTACACATCTCTGACTACAAAAATGTCTAGTACAAATGCCATAGATGTGTTCAATGCTCTGCAATTCTATCAGCAACCACCTTTGCTACAGTCTCCTACCCATGGTGCTATATCACCAAGACAGTTGCTCCCTCACCCTCCTCCAGGCACACTAAAAAAGTAGCAACATTGTTAGAGATTTCTAGGAATTTCTACTATTGTTTGAGAGATTCCATTACCTCTTGGACACTAGGATTCAATCTCATGGGTAGCTGCATTCTTTGGATTGAGAAAATCAACCAACCTCCCTCCATCTAGCTAATGGTTTGAGCCACTTTGTTGAGGTGACTCATCAATGAGCGATACAAAGATGGATCACCACCACTTATTCCTTCTCACTACTTCTACTCACATAAGAGTTGCTCTTGGATCTCATGCATTTGTTCAAAGGTAACACAGGACTTTAGTGTTGTTTCATGAGTGGGTGGTAAAGGTGGTGGTTGCTACTTCTCTTCCTTGGTCATGGTAGGGGTCTCTTCTCTCATCATTTTTTCCCCAGAGGCAGAAGGAGCATGTCTGATTGCATCATTTTTGTAGCAAACTATTTCTTCCCATTTGCACAATTTTTTATGAGGCAAGAAAAGGGTAGGGCCTTCCTTCCACATTTATTCTCTTTGAATTGCTTCTCTATCTCTAGATAAATTAGCTATGGAAGCTTAACGGGGAATTTTCCACTTAGAGAAGCACACGCATAGGTGGGAAATGTATTCACCTTACTAGGCCTCACCATCAGATTGAGGTGATGGGTCGCTATCTTGAAATACATGCATTCTACCATAGTGAGTGCATCATACTCCTTGTAGTCCACTCCATAGCATCACTAAGTCTAGTCCTTCTTTACCTCAGGGTCTACCTAAGTTAAGATCTTTGCCAAGTTGGTTCCAGTATGAAGCAAGCCAAGAGCTTATGTGATTGCTTCCACTTAGTAGGACATGCAAATATCCTTGATTCTAACTAAGGCACCTGGCTACTAGTTGTTCCAGAAGAGGTAGGTCTCTCCCATGTACCACTTCCCACTAGAAGTGACAATTGGCCATATGGGAGAGGTCTATAATTAAGCTTTGACTTCCTTTGGAGCAAACTCTAAGAACGTCCCAAAGTTTAATTCTTAAATAACTGAATGTTAAACATCCATAGGCCTTATTTAATCAAGGAAAACATGTGTTAAAGTAACTTCATGTATAGGCACAGGATTTGGTGAGATTGCTCTATATCTACTTCTTCTAGAATCTGATGAATAGATTTCACTTCAAAGTTCTCATGAAGAGATTACATGGCATGAGTTTTGACTTCCTACTCCTGGGTGAAACACCACCAAATTTGGAGCTCCCAGGTCTTAATTGAAAATTTGGCTAAGTGTCAAACTTGACAAATTTTGTCTAAGTGTTGAGGCTATGCTCCCACTACTGGGACTATACTCCAGATCTGCAAAATTTTTCTAAGTGTCAATAGTAGTTGCAATTTTTCTAAGTGTTCTGGCTACAATCACCCTGCTACGACTATGCTCTAGAGTGTAGCTAGCATAGTCAGCCTTGGAACAACTAGTTTGCAAATTTTTCCCAAGTATCAAGCTAGAGGCTGCTAAGCATTTATAGGATGGAAAAAATAGTTTAGCAGATTTTCTAACTTCTAGTGTTATGCTCCCTATTATGCCCCATAGCATAGCTAGCATAGTCTGCATGTAGGCATCAATTTTGCAAGATTTTTCTAAGTGTTTAGGCTATGCTCTTCCTATTGGAACTATACTCTAGAGTGTAGTCAGCATAGCTAGCACTAAACTTCACATTTTTTGCCAAATTTTCCTAACCCCTTGGGCTATGCTCTAGAGCATAGCTAGCGTAACCACATAGAACTACCTCTAGAAGTTTCCAGAACTTAGCATTGGCCTACATCTCGACTCCAACATTCCTTCGGTGAGCAAGATCAACAATTTGCATTTCATTCGCATCCCCCATTTGATCCCAAATTGTACCTATGCTCAACACCACTCAGAAAAGTGGGCAACGCAGTCCCGAAGCATATTCTCCAAGACTATACTATTTTGCACTATTTGTAAGTACATTACGATTTTTTCGGCACTCTCACATGTAGTCTTGGCAGCATAGTCACAAGCTAGCAATGTCACAAGGTTCATTGGAGCACACTAGCAAAACACCATTTTGCTTTAGTGGGAGCATAGCTGGGGTTACCGTAGTCCCAACTACCCCTCTGCCATGTGGCACCTGATTCGTGATTCACACTAACCCTAGCCCTTTAAATACCCCTAGGCCTCACATTTTAGGGGTTGGAAATTTCATTTAGTTGTTGTCATTTTAACATTCCGATTGACATTTTTAAACACTTGAACAGTAAAGCACCCTTGCATCCAAGCATACTTGGCACCTTGGTGAACTTCAAGACGCTGGTGGACACCGTTGGTTGGCACTCAACACACTGCACATCACTAAAACCCGAAGGACACCACAACAACCAACCTAGCAGGCTTAGACTCTACGGTGAATGTTAGTCTTCACAACCAAACACCTCGAAACTATGACTACATTGCCTACTATACCTATTTGTACACCATGTACCTCCTCACCTTCTTTTTTTTTATAGTTGACTATGCTCCCCCATTTGGGGTAGTGCCATCTTCCCTTTAACTTGCATTTAATGTATCTTTCACATTTCTTGCACATTTTCATCCTTTTACTTACATTTTGCATGCATTCATGGCATTTTACTCACATTTTCATTGTTCACGTGCTTATTTGCATGTTTGCACCTCTGTTTCATGCTTAAAAATTTGACTACACTCACCCTTGTGAGCACTGTGGACACCATAAACACCACATAAACACCTTAAAACACATTTTTTCATAACATGTGTAAGTCCTAGTTCGATTGAAAAGATCATCCTCAGCACCCAGCTTCCATTTTCTAGCAGGCCCTTGTGCAGGAGCAAGGTCAAGACTATGCGACCGCAGACCTCTCGGTGTCCCATTCCAACCTTCGATGTTTTCGATTGCTACATTGTGTTTGTTCTTGGTGGCCCCTTTTAGTTCTAGGTCATTTGTCCCTTGGTTGAGATGATCCTCCTTCCTATGGGCATTTGGTCTAGGTGCCATGTGTAACCACAACATGATCAAGGATTAGCATATAGTGTGTAACTCATACCATTAAGCACCTTATCTCTTTTGGCCTAAGGTGTGGTCATGGCATATTGATCTTTTAATATTATTTTAATATTACTTGAATTAATTTTAGGTTACTAGAGTTTGTTGGAAGTGTTTAACTTCCATACCTTGATGATTTACTATTACTTTATTCATTAAACTTATGGGCGAGTTAGAAAAATTCAAAAAAAAATTATATCAAAAACCTAAGGTTTGTGGCCCCCATGATGTAGAGCATACCTCCAATAACTAGAGGACTGAAAAATGACTGAAATCAAATAAGCAGTGTTAAAAGATATGGGCTCTAGAAGGTTTGGAGCTCTAAAAAATCACAAAATCTCCCCTCTTATTTGAAGCAAAATGCCAAGAATTACTAAGTTTTGCACTCAATTTATAGTATTTTTACTATGCATGGATGAGGCCATGTTGACTTGGCCACATCACCTAGCATATACAGGGCTACATCAATGCATTTGTTGACCATCATTGACTTTTTAAAAAGTCAAAATATACAAGGAGTTTTGACTTGAAATTTAAGTCCTTTGGAAGCCCATGAAGCCAAGAACACGATAAAATGCATAAAGAGGGTTTGATAGTTTCGAAAAATGGAGGAATTGATGGGAGAAATGTCTTAAGGAGCTCATAGTTGGATGCAACTGATGGGGAATGCAAATGATTTGATTGTAAAAATGCCTAAGAATAAGGGACTTAACTAGCCCAACCAAGAGTTATGCAAGTGGGTCCTTCCCATATCAGGCTCATGTCCTTTTTGACCTTGCATAACCTCAACTAAGGACTATGTGGATCCCACAATTGATTAATGGTTACAAAACGTTAAGGATCAAATCTAGAAGAATCTACCTAAAAATTTCAATACATCAAACTAAGACATTAAACAAGACATGAGAATTGACAATGAGGTGAAAAATGAAAAGCATTGACGAATGAGACATAAAGTGGAATGGAGTTTTCAATTATGGTCACATGAAGTCCCTTGTGGATAATGTGGTTAGATGACCTAATAAAATCCATCCTTAGTCCAGATCAAAACTAACCACTTTCAGTGACTTGGCATCACCACCCTAAGACTAGTCCACCCCCTTGAGACACAAGAATGCTCCCACAGATCAAACATCATTCCTTATTTGAGAAGAAAAGAGAAGTATGAAGTGAGAAAGGACCTTAGTTAAAGATGACCTTTAGGCATGGGTAACATGTCTTTCTAGTCTTGTAACAAGTGCTTGTAGCTCATTATTTTTTTTATGAGTGTGCTTTGAATTCCCATCATATTTTGTTATTTTTTTTAGATTTTATGTTTTTATGGGTTTTTGGATGGGACTTGCATCATGCAAAGACTTATTCAACTTCTTATTATTGATTGACATGGAACAATGAGAAATCCATGAAAAACGCTCATGCATTCAAGTAAGTAGATAGATATAAAGAGTACCAAATCCCCTCGAAGTCACACCCTATTCAAACCTTTGAATCTTTCCCAAGTTTGGAAACTACCAAGGTCACAAGTTTGTTAAAGTTTTATGAATGAAAAAGGGGCCTCATACTTCCAAAACAAGGAAAACCATATAGTTAATGGATGGGTGGATGACATGGACTCACTACTTGTTCCATAACAAAGAAACTTTGTCTTAGTCATCAGTTATCAAAATTCAAAGATAGAAACAAGACGTTAGCAATTTAAAAACATTAAGCACAAACCATCATTAGGAAATAGCTACAACAACATTTTGTCCTGTTGGCAATAAAGCACTTTATTAGAAAATAATAAGAAAAATTCACACCAAAAGAAATTAAAATATAAAAGAAAATGTAAAATATTCAAGAAAGTCAAAATATACTAATGATGTTGTAAAGAAAAAATTGGAAAAATAACAAAGCATAAAATGAAAATGGTATAAAAACAAAGGAAGTGTAAAACAAAAAAGTAGAAAAACTGAGTTTCTTTAATTGGTTAGCACAAATAGCCCATCTCCCCCATGACTGAGTTGAAAGGAGGAGATCTGAAATATTGATCATGGTTGTCCATTCGATGAGGTGTTGATGGCACTAGCTTACTTGAGCTCATGGAAAGACTTTAGTTGCTATATGTTGACCAATTGATTTTTTTTTTTTTTTTGGCTCTCAAGTTTGTAAATTAACATGGCCCCAAAAGGGAAGGTCTCATCAATGATGTAAGGCCCTTTCGACAACATTTAGCACTTAGTTCATTGAGGTATATGTGTGGGGTTCTAGTAGAGGACCTTGTCTCCAAGTTGAAATTCTACCTTCCATATTCTATGGTCATGACATTGTTTATTGAATGCTTTGTGTACTTCATTCAAAGACAGGGCCACCAATTGATTCTCATCTAGCACATTAAGGTTGATTAGTCTTTCTTTTTGTGCTAGGCTAAGGTCAAGATCAAGATCACAAGTTGTTGAAAGTGTATAGAGCTTAGATCGAATGGAAAGAGTTGGAAGTTTTCCATACACTAGCTCATAGGGAGTAGCCTATATTGAGTTTTCATTTAAGTGGTATGCCCAGAGGACATTATTAATTTTTGGGCTTAAGTCTCTCCTATATTTGCTTATTATTCTCGTTAAGATTTTTGTTATCTCCCTATTAGTAACCTTAGCTTAACCATTGGCCTAAGGGTAGTAGAGTTTTGTCAATTTATGTTCAACCCCAAAGCATTGCATGAGCTTGCAAAAGGTAGTACATGTAAAATTAGTATCATTGTTATAAATTAGTGCACATGGCATCCCAAACCTATTCACAACATTTTTCTATACAAACCAAGCATTAGTTGAAGATGTATAGTTAGTGACAGTTGTTGCTTCTACCCATTTCATATAATAGTCAATAATGACTATTATGTATGTCTTTTTATTTGACATGGATGTGATGGAACCCATGAAGTCTATGCCCCCAATGTCAAAGGGTTCTAGTGGTTGGATCCACTACTAAGGTCCCTCCATTCTAGCGATCAACCCACCATCTTGTTGATAGCCTTCATAAAAGTAAATGCATTTTGGACATTCCTGAAGATTGTTGACCAATAGTACCTTGCCACTAGAATTTTAATGACTATGCATCTTCTTGCATAGTGGCCCCCATAAGGACCCTTGTGAGAATCTTAGCAAATGTACAATTGGTCAGCATCAGGAACACAATAATGAACCAAGCCATCAATGCACACCTTATAAAGATGTTCATTGATTTCCATGAAGCATTTAGCTTGATGAAGAAATTGTTGTTTCTTCTGGTGGTCTAACTCTTGTGGCATCTCTTGAGTGAGTAAGGATGTCATCATACCATTTTGGTTTAGCAAGAAATTATTCATTTATTTCACTGGCAAAGAGTAGTTCATTAGGAAATTGATCAAAGAGTGAGTTCTTATCCTCTTTGTTGTTCCATTATAACTGAGATAAGTGATCAAGGATCATATTCTCAATCCCCTTTCAATCTACCATTGTAAGATCAAACTCCTACAAGATCATCAGCCACCATATAACACAGGGGCTCACCATTGGTTTATTCATTAGGAAGCAAATGACATTGTGATTAGTGTGCATAAACACTTTGCAACCAAGCACATAGTGCCTGAACTTTTTCAAGGCACACATCACTACCATCAGCTCTTTTTCCATTATGATGTAATTGAGTTATGCTCCCATAATATTCTAGCTTATGCAATGAATGTAATATGCATGTTTTTGATCATCCAACTACATAAGCATAACTCTCAAGACATAGTTTGATGCATCCATCATAATGTGAAATGGTCAAGACCAAGCAAGTGCTCGTAGAATTAGAGTCTCTACAAGCTTGTCCTTAAGCTGCTGGAATGTCTTTTTGCATTCCTTGGTCCATATGACCGAAGCATCTTTCTTTGTCAACTCAACCAACAACTTCATGATCTTAGAGAAATTTTCTATGAATCATTGGTAGTAGCCAATGTGTCCAAGAAATAACCAAACATCTTTAATAATTTCTGGTTAGTAGGTTATTCCTTGGATGATCCTAATCTTTTTAGGTCCACCTCAATCGCTTCTTAAGAAATTCTTTGCCCTAACATAATCCCCTCCTAGACTATGAGATGGCTCTTTTGCCGATTGAGCTAGTCTCTAAGCATCTGTTAAGCACTTTCTCAAGGTGGTCAAGGGCTTACTCAAATGTAGCACCATAGGTGATGAATTCATCCATAAAGACTTCACCCCACTACCAATCTACTATTGAAAAATGCTTAGGACCAAGCATTAGAAAGTTGCAAGGGCATTGCACAAACCAAAGGGCATCTTACAATATGCAAAAGTTCCCCAGAAACTTGTGAATGTTGTTTTGGCCTGATCCTCGAGCACAATATGAATTTTGTTATAGCCACTATAACTATCCAGAAAGCTATAATAGTAATGTCTAGAAATAGTGTCCAACACTTGGTCCACAAATGGCAATGGAAAATGATCTTTGAACGTTGCCATGTTCAACAACCAAAAAATGATACAAACCTGCCACTTACCACCTTTCTTTAGCATAATTACAAGTGGGCTAACCCACTCACTATTTGCAATTAGATAGATGAACGTCATCTTGAGGAGTTGTTCAATTTCCTCTTTGATGACCTACTTTAATTTGGGGTTCAGCCATCGCTGTGGCTACCTCTTTGGCTTCATGGTCGTATCAGTATAGATGCAATGCTGGCATGTTCGAGGATCAATCCCTGTGAGTTCATTATATGACCAAGCAAAAGCTGTTGGCCATTTTTGACCACCTTCAACAGCATCCTTTTTTGCTTAGGAGCAAGGTTGGCATTAATTATCACCAACTTGTCATTTTTCAAAAATGCATATTTTATGCCGGTAGGTAGATTTTTCAACTCTAAGGGATCCTATTTAAAACTGTCATGGATTTCCAACTTCCACCAATTAGTATCATTAGGTTCATCATCAAAGAGTTGATGATCAACTTGTTCTAGTTCATCCATGCCTTTAACATAGACATAAGTTAGGCTCTCAATAGCTTCCATGCAAAGTGTGCTACTTTCAAAATCAGTTGTCAGCCATTGGATGTCCTCTTGTTTTGTGCTTGGTGCATATAAGGAATTTTGGATTTTAGATTTATCTATACAATTTCTACATGCTTTAATTGGTGTGCTTTTAATAGAGCAGAGTTTTTGCACATAGTTGCACCTGGTATTACTATACTTGATGATTGGAACTCTCTTCTTCTCGATCTTTTCGAATGCATTTTCCTTAGAAATCTTCAAAGAAAGATCTCTAATGCCCATTCACACATCAACAGTGCTCAACTAAGCCCTTCACATAATGATTGAAAAGTTCCTCTTACAATTGTCAACCTTAATTACCAGAAAATTGGTAGGATCCAACCACCCACAAATAATGGTCATAGTGTCCTCTACTAATTCCAAGGAAACAATGATGGATTGATCTACCAATTCTAAATGGATGTTGTTATTCTTTAGAGGAGGTAGATTCCAAACATTGTACATTTAATCAGATTAATAGAGGAACCTAAATCAAGAAGAGCCTTGCATGGCTTATTTCTAGCAATCTACAAGTAGATGAGAGGACTTCTAGGATCAGCTCTTTTTTTGGGAAGGTTTCCAACCTTGATCCAATCAAAAATAGTGTGGGTTAACATGAATATGTATATCTTGGGAGGCATTTAGTTTGAAAGGCTCTCAAAAGGAATGGATGTAGAAAATGAAGGAGACATACAACGACCAGCCGCATAAGTTGATAAGGGCTTTATAGGGTTATTGGTTCAAAAGAATCATCTTTTACGTGATTTGGATTCCAAACCACTCAGTTGAAAAATTACTTGTAATTGAACAGTTATAGTAGCATTACGTTGTTGTGGTTACTCTGCATGGATGGAGTAGGCAGTAATTGGGTTGATGGTGGAAGAACATGTGTTGAAGAATGAGGAGGGTTGATGAGTGGCGAGGTACCCCTACACTCAACCATACGAATACAAGCGTTACATGCGCAATCCGGTCGAACTCTGTAGACAGACTAGTTGTGGCATCTAGACAGTTAGCCTTAGGTTGCAGTTCGTTGTCTTCCCACCTGGACTAGTATTAGCTTTGTCACATATGGTTTAGCCTAGAGTGAGGTGTATGATGGGTTTCTAATCTAATGCTACTCCTAAAGGCAATGGAAAGTAATATTATCTAAGCTAAGAGAAAAAGGGTAAGAGAATCTAAACTAGCCTAAGTGCGATGAGCATCCATTCCTTGATTATCCGTACACATCTTGGACTTCGTGCATGACTACCACTAGGATTACCAAGCACAGATCCTGAGTACACTACTAGGTTACTAAGTAGTCACACTTAAATACTTGTAATCAAGTCGTACTCATTCTGCATTTTAACATGAGATAAGGGTAAGAGGATATTAACTAGGAAAGTAGTAAATAACAATTAATTAAATGATTAATCTAAGTGAATGCTGAAATGATGAAGTAATCTCAATCTTTATTGCCGATCATGTGCATGTCCAAGTACGTCACACTCGAATAAGGATGTCGTACAATTACAATCACCACACTGCGGGCATACACTAGAAAATAATTCTAACTCTAAGAAGGAAAAACTGCAAGAGTTTGGGTAAGGAACTAAAAACGAGATGCCTAGAGTGGGAAATCCACCTCTTATTTATAGACATTGAGGTAGGCCACGATATCACGTATGCGATATCACGACTGGGCATGCGATATCGTGTACGTGATATCGTGGTCACCCCAAATGATGACTCATCATACCCCCACGACTGAATGAAAACTTGTCCTTGAGTTATAGTGATTACATAGTGGATAGGTATGGGATTATTAGATGGAAAAAATGGATTATGCCATAGTGTGAAATGAAAACAAAACAAAGACACAACACACAGAATGTGCTACAACTACAAAAATTTTTGAACTCATGTAGTTCCAAGTGGTGGTGGCTCCACCATTGGTGCTTTCCCTTTGTCTTGTGCTCTAGGTTTTGAGGCTTCATGACGTTGAAGTATGGCCTAGAGCTTCTCCTCTTCGGTCCAAGGGTCTTGTGCCATCCATGCTAATGTTCCAATGTTTGACGAAGTCGGAACTTCCCACGGATAGGGTAGTTGCAGGAACATTTGATTGGCCTTGACATACCAAGCCGCAAACACCCGTCATTCCTCCTGATAGGCTCTGGCTTTATCCTTGTACTCTTAAAAATCTGCTAGTCATTAAGCCAAGTCCGTTGCAACACCTTTCTGTCCTTGGTAGCTGGTTTTCACCACCTCAAGTTCAAAATTTGCAACTTCCATTTTCTCCAATAGCTTCTTGTGTTCTACAAATCCTACTTCGTATTTGATGTGGGTGGTTGCTCCCTACTGTTTGAGCTCTGTCCTCGAGCACCCTGCTATTAACATGGCAAGGTTGGCATATCTCAGATTTGCCAACTCCATGTATTCTGTCAAATCCTAAATCTGCATGTCTCGGCTCTTAACTTCCGCTTAGTGGGCGAAGGCATATGTGTCCAATATGGCCCACCAGTCAATGTGTTGAGCACTAACAGAATTGATGTGGGCCTTGGCCATATGGATCTCCTTCTCAAGTATCTGTTTGTACATCCCCACCTGATCTCAGAAGTGCTCCTTCAGCTTTTCATGTCGTTTAGCCTCATTTTTCCACGCACTTATCTCAATAGCTGACTTTTGATGAATGACGCATACCTCCTCCATCGAGAGGGTTCGATTCTCTCTGGCTAAACGGCTTATGTCTCGGTTGACCCAGAGGAATTTTTCTCACAATTGATGGAAGTGTTCCTCAACAACGTTCTTTTACTTTTCCACAGTGGTCAACCGAAGGTTGTCTGCAATGAGATGCTTATTTTCTTCTTGTAAGGCCTTGAGTGCCTTGATATGCGCATGAGTTTGCGCCTATGCTGCGAAGGCATCCTAAACGATCTTCTCTTTTTCATTAGCCACCTTTTTATTCTCTTCTATTATCTTGGTTAGTTTCTTAGTTCTAAAATTATCTAGCTAGTCTGTGGGAACAAATTGCAGAGGGTCCCGCTATGCTGCCTGTAAGGCCACGAGATGCTCTTGCAATTTCTGCACTTTTGCTTCCACATGCTCAACCCTCACTTCTGATAAGACCAGCTTTCCCTTTGTGGAAATGAGGTCTGACTGAATTACCGTAACATCCTAAAAGATGTCAAATAGGGACTTCATTACTTGCCCTGTTTGGAGTAATCGATCAAGCGCATCCTCATGTTCCGCAAGAGTCATTGAGGTTTCAACCAAAGTTTGAGCATCCCGTGCTCCTATGAAATCTACCGATGTCACAACAGGTACATTGAAGGATTCTTTGATGTGGTCAGCGACCACTTCTATAGCTCCCACAGCATTCTGGTGTTGTATGACCATCACAGTGGCCCCTTCACCAATCTCTAATTGCACCTGGAAAGATGCCGCATTTCCTGAGATCTATTGTGATCATCTACTTTCTCCTCATCCTATGTGCATAGACATTTTTCCCCTTGTACAATCCAAAGAAACAGTGGGCTAAATGACATCATCGATGACGCCGAAGAGGTTTGCGTCATCACGACTTCCCCAACTGACCATCTCAGCGATGGCCCTGAGATGGCTCATCGACTGTCTGTAGTCTTGTGGTGGTGGCAGCTGATCCTAGCCTATGCTCGGCCCTGCTTCCTGTTGTTGGCTGGGACCCATGCTTGGATGTTGGCTGGGTCCTGCAAGTTGAGTTGCAGTTGGTCCAGCCATCTGTTCTTCTTCTTGTTCTGGTCCCAACTCTTTGCCAGTGCTTTTCCTTGGAGCTGGCACCTTTAGAAATTCAGCATATGAAGCAGTCTGGGCTTTTCGAAGGACATCATTGGTGTACCCCCGAATACCAGCACATCGGCAAAGCTTCCTCATAAGACAAGGGAAAGGTAGCACCATTTTCCCTGTCTTTCGTTCCTCGAACTGCCTCAGGATATCCGTTAAATATAGATGGGGCAAGTTAGCATTAACCTTTCCCATCAGCACTACACATCCTCTAGCTGCATACGTTAATATTCTTTTCAAGCCCTTCATGGGGAAGAGGTGATATGTTCCAATTTTAAAATAAATTCTCTCTTCTGTCGTCAACTCATCAAATGTTTTGTATCTACCATAAGCCCTTTCCAACCAATCCCGTTGCACATTAGGGTCTGAATGGGTGGATAACTGAGCAACTTTGGGCCCTGTATTTAGAAGGTTTAACACTTTTGAAATGGCTTGCATGAAGAAATCAACTATCACACCACAAATATTGACAGTGGTGCCTTGCTCTCTATTGTGCCAAAATTGGTACGTCTCTCCTAGGTACCAGGCACCACTTTCAAAGAGGGTAGGCCATAATGGGGATCCTTTGAGGTGATTCCTAATGGCCTTAGGAGTGAACTCTACAAAAGATTCGAAGTTCAATTCCACAATCATTGCAGTGAATGTGGACTTTTCATGGATGGCCTAAACACAATCTTGGGGCAACGTGAGATGTTGTCCCTATTCAGGTGCTACAGAAACTCCTCCTTCTACCTACCCAGACCGTACAATAGGAGGATCTTCTTGATGGATGTTGAATGATTGTTCCTCCTATTCTGCATGTTTTCCAACAGGATCTTGTCTTCCACCTCTCCGAGATCATTTGTTTCCACCTTGAGAAGGACCTTCCTATTGTCCATGTTTCAGGGCCATTTGCAATCACACGGGGTCAAGCATTAGTAAGGTTGTTTTTGAAATTAAGTTATACCTTACTGCTTGCCTTAATTAATGATCTTATTTTATCTCCATGTGATCTTGCCCGAAAGATTGTAATAATGAGTCCATGTTACTTAGGTGGTTTCCAATTTTAGTTTCCCAGTATACCTAGGGATTAATTGATTTTTAGGCACAATTATTCTAAGTGTTATAGTTAATTACCCTAGATGATGTCCTTTGGGTGATGATAAATTTCAAAAAAATTAGGTGCTTTTCGATAGATGTCCCTCCCCCATGACTAAGCTAAATACTCTGGGTTCAAGCAGGTTCAGACGAAATTAAAATTAGAGTACCAACGAGCAAGATAGAGGTTGAAAAGCAAAGGTGTCACACTCGCAAGTCGTAGAGAAAAAATTTAAAAAACTCCCTCGTGTTGTACTGACCTAAATCATTGGTGTAAGGCTAGAAGGAAAACAAACACCAAAAGATAGTTGAGCAGGCACAGCTGACCCTACCTTCGCTTGAGGGCAAGATAGAAAAGGGAACGAAGGCACACAAATCAACCAAGGACTTCCCTGAGTGTAAACTATGGCTTATGCTGGGATTATCGTAACTGATGTCTTAAAACGTGAACAGTGCGCATAAAATGTAAACAAACATATATGCAGTGTATTGCAAACGGAATGTAAATGGGATCGTAAACAAAATATAAGCAGAACGTAAACAAAACGTAAACTAAATGTAGGCAAGCATAGTGTAAACAGAATGTAAACTAAATATAAAACAAAGTAAACAGAAATAATGGTTGGTTGGCAAAATGAACTGAATTGTATTGCTTAGGAAAGATGTGCACCGGTCAAAGCATAGTTGCATGTGTGTGGATGGCAAGCCAAATGCCTAGCCTCGGGGTGATGTGACGTGATGATGTGATGATGTGATGATGTGATGATGTATCTGAGAAGTGCTTGGATGCCAGGAGTCAAGTGTGCTGAGCGCCCAAGGATTCACTGGTTTGCTGTAATGTTCTCAAAATTGCCAATGTCTCCCATTGCCAACCCTGGTTCATGTGAATCAATAGGGTATTTATAGGGCTAGGGTAGGCTCCAGTGCAGAATTCTAGAATGGAATTAACGGTTGGGATTTAACAGGAAAGCGGATCAAGTGACACATGTCCAATGGACAGCCGTGTATGAGTTGGTAGTGTGTCGGCAAGCTACGTTTTTTACCAGATACATTGCATCGTATAATTTGTGGGTTACTCAAGCCCATGAAAGTACATTTAATTTAGACCATGAGGGCCAGACATGCCCACAAATGAAGATTTACAATGAAATATACAACAAGAGAAATTTGATCCGGCTCGCTTGACCATGGATCGAGTGCTGTAGGATGTCGAGATTGTCAATTTATGGCTGTTCAAGGCATCTCTATCTAACCAGGGCTTCTGTTGGCACATTTTGGCCATTTCATGGAGCAGAGACCAACACATCGTTCCACAAGAAAAAGCTCAAAACGGATTCTACGATCCTGGACTCCATTAAAGGACTATTGAAGCAAGCACTAAACCAGAAGGCCATTACATGAACCCTAGCAGATCTAAACTTGGCACATAACTTCCACAAGGTCTTGGATCTTCACGACAAGGCTGTGGTGTCATACAACCAGATGCTAGATGGAAAACTAGCTTCATGCTCAGGGAGGGACATACCCAAGGTTAGCTGCAACGCGCTGGCTCTCTTATTCTTTTGCCTCCAAGAATAAGCAGATGGCTGTCGACGGATGGAAGCAGAGGGGAAAGTTCCAGATCACTACTTTGGTTGATTGAGGCTGGTAATGGACATGGGATGTTTGTTTCCCCAAGAAAATAGATGGAAAAACTTGTAGGTCAAGGCGGACGTTGTGACAACAATCTCTCCAGTTGAGGGGAATTCTCCTTTGGTTAGCTGATCAGTACCGGATGCGGGGGGATGGACCAATCGTAGGAGATCGGAGGCCATGACAGAGCTAAAACATTTGTGGAGTTTGAGTTTTTCAGGAAGCTTAATGTTGGAATCGTGCTTGATGAAGGCTTGGCTTAACCTGATGACGGTTATAGGGTCTTTTATGGAGAGAGGTCACCGTGGTGGCTGACAATCAGGGTAGTTGATGTGCTCGCGGCTTAACAAGAAGATTTCTGGTGAAGGCCGTGTCTCTGCAACTTGATGTCTCTACTTCAAGAAATGAGATCAACCCCGCGATTTAAAAAGCTTTTTGATGCTAGCAATATACGACAAGAAAATAGGTTTAATCAAGGAAGCCAGACGCATCATTTCTGCTGTTCACATCAGCCATGATGGGCCTATCAACTTGCTGGAACACCGACGCTGTTGGTCCCAAGGTTGGGTCGTAGGAGTTCCAAGAGGGCATCATGATCAAGGTGAATTGTTTTTCCCATCAGAGCCTAAGACCAAGTTCAGGAATCCATGCAGATGGTGAAGGAGCAGGAGCAGATTACTTTCACTTACAACGTTATCAAATTTGAAGATGGAGGGATCTAGGGTTCACTGGTTCTTGATTCTGAACTCGCTCATGATGACCACGTTCCTGACCAAAATCATGTTCATGATCTTTCTACGTACCATCCACCTGCATCACACCAGTAAGAGTATAATGGTCAGCTCTGTTACCCAAAACCCACATATCCTGAAAAACCCACGTTTCTAACCTCACTGTGCAAGTTTGTTAAGGAACCCACATCCAAACAGGCCATGAAAAATAATCTCAGACTGAAAGTGTTTGGCAGATTTTGAGTGCTTCCTTGAGCTACCCCTCTCTGCATAATCTCTGAGTCACGCTGTCTTTTCCTTTCCATTCTCTCTCATGGAGGATCTCTTGAGAGACGCTACTGTTTAGTTACATAAACATGGGTGCTGCAATTGGAAATTCTACAACATGCAACCATTGCTGGATTGGTGAGCCACTGCACATGAAACTTCACTCTGGAGAGTATTTGCTGCCGTGTGCCCGTCATTCCATGGCCCATGGCCGAAAAGCAAGCCACCAAAGTTGAAGATTTTACAAGAATTAGGCCAAGGCCATCGCCCTGCTCCAGCATGTTTCTCGCTGTTGAGGATTTGTCGAAAGACTTTGTTGAGCATTGATAAATATTTTATGCAATAATTTGCTTTGTTATTTTTAAGAAAAAAAACAAGGGGGTTTACATTGAAAAGATAATTATGTAGCATCATTTGTAAAGAAGACATTTGGCTATCATCCCTTTTATTCATATGGAAGTTATAACTTCATATGGTAGTTACAACTATGATATTTGTAACTAATTTTAATTTTGATTACCACCAAGGCCACTTGTGAACTACACCCTCTTTATCTCCACAATGGCCACTTATCACTTGCATGGGACACTTGTCACCTACAACTTGTTTATCTCCATGAAGACACTTGGCAACTAAATGAAGACACTTGGCAACTACATGAAGACACTTGGCAACTATGGGACACTTGTCAACTGTAGCCTTTTTGTCTCTATGGTGGTTAAAACACCCAAAATTTTTGTAACTTACCTAACTTGTTGGGCAAGTAACCTCCTAACTTGTTGGGCAAGTAATCTCCTAATTGGTTGGCCAAGTTACTTGGGAGAGAAGTTAGGTAAGATATTTTTGAATATGTAACTTCCCTACCTACCTTTGAACCCTATAAAAAGGCTTCAGGGATCAAGGAGGGGGGGAATCACTTTGAAGATTTTTGGAGGTCTCATACATCATACTTTGTAAGGCTACTAGTTAGCACTTGGGCTCTCACTTGAAGACACACTTTGGGGTCTTGAGAAGAGCTTTGTAAAGAAGAAACTATGAACGATTGCTTGTAAGATGGCTTGCTAGAGAAAAGATTTCAGCCTCTTTGTCATAGTCCTGTGAGTTATGTATTTCATTTTTTATTTT
>MNCI01017459.1:316502-326777 GCA_015680685.1 Gnetum montanum
CAAATGTTTTTGCAAAATTTTATTTGTTACAAGTATGTATTATAAGGACTGCATAGACTAGGCAGTTGAACAAAATAGGAAACTTTTAACAACTCACAGTACTTGACAAAGTTGGCTGAATCTCTTTAAAGTAAGTCATTTGTAGTTTACACAAAATGCAATTGTTACATTTCTCACAACCGCACGCCACAACAGCACACACACATACTCACATTAACTACTGAGTTTATTTGGAGGTATCTGGGCCTTGGTGTTGCCAAAGACTAGCAGGCACCTAAATCCTGTTCGAGGACACTTGTTGGCAGTCGCGTCCCAAATGGTCGCCAACAGCTTCCAACATGAGTTGATGTGCCTTCAGAGTGAGTTGAGTTGAGCTTCAGCGTTATTTCCATCGTGTTCACGCTGCACTCACACCCAGCGTGACCTCCAGCATGAGTCCCAGTGTCCCATTGTGTCAACGTGTATGTCTCAGCATGCGTACACTGCACTCACATTGTATTCATGTTAAGCATGACCTTCGGCATGAGTCCCAGCATCCCAACATGTCAGCGTGTGTGTCTCAACGTGTGTACGCTGCACTTACATTGTATTCATGCTAAGCGTGACCTTCAACGTGAGTAAGATAAAAGACACTTTCTAACATAATTGTTTTTGAATTCTGAAGCCTAGATTTTTTAAGTGCGGCTGCTACCTGCCTGTGTGATCTTGAGGTTGAAAACTGAGACTGATTTGCCTTGTTTTTGAGCCATTCTTGGAGGTCTTGCTGCACTCACGCTATAGCGTGACCATAGCATGACCTGGAGCATCACCTGCAAACACCTGTGAAAACTTACAATTTTGACTTAAAATTTGGAGATTCTGGAGGCTGAAGTCTAGAGGTTGTCAATGGTGAGCCCAAGGATGATTTGATCCTTTGAAAATCTTATTGTTTTGACTTGATTTGAAGGCTTTGAGAGTTGGTCACACTGGAATCACCCTGCAGTGTGACCACAGCGTGCCTAGCAGCATGACTGCACTTTTTGACTTGATTTTGATGTTGTTTGGAGTTGGTCACACTGAGGGCAAGCTAGTTTGACAGCGTGAGTAACCCGCATAGGCAAGCTAGATGTGAGCTCCATGCATTAGCCAAATTTTACATTCAAAACTACGAAAGGGCTTGAGTCATTCCCACTTCAAAGTGCTAGGCCGAATTTAGTGGTGTTTCACGTGTGAATGGCAAAAATAATGCTAAGTGCTGTGGGGATCACCTATTTATAGGTTGCGGTGACGCGATATCGCATACAATACATTGCGTACGCGATATCATGTCGGTCGCAATATCACGTATTCGATATCATGGCCCTAGTGACATGAGGCACAACAAAAATACCAAATTTTTAAAGGATTTTCTTGAAATCAGCGTTGTAAGATGAGGACATTAGCTATTATGAAGGAGTTCTAGGGTAATTCCATTAATTCGAAAGGCACAATTAATGATGATGGTGTGGATTTTATCAATAAAATCTTGGGTGGTAAGAAAAAGGTTATGTGATGATTCATGGAAACGTTGAAATTTAGAGGGGCAATAGTAAGGAAAGAATGTTATGAAAAAAATAAGTTGAAGGTGAGAAATGGTGTGTGTGAGCTATATCATAAGTGAAGATTACAAAATATTACACAAGTGGATCCTCCCCAAAGCAAGTTCCAACCTATAATGCCCTTATGTAACCACACTTAAAGTGTCCGTGGGCACTAGAAGGGTTAACTATAATCTGCACTGATTCCACAAAACACACACATGTAAATATCATAAGAATGAGGTAATAATTCTACGTTACACATGACATGAGCAACAATTACATGAACAGTGAGATGAGACGAAGTATAGAAGGGATCATAGAGATTGGGACATGAGGTATCTGACCCAAGGCACAATGAATCCTGCGTGAAAAGCATGATTAAGGTGTCATTAACCCATCATTCCAAGATCAGGACCAACTCCATTCGTCTAAACAGTGACATCGCATTGTTTCATCCCATGATGAACAACTATGAGAGTACCATAACAACAAGGCATATGATCACTTGGCGTTTAGTACAAGGGAGGAGTGATTTTTGTTTTATGGCACTTTGTTTTTCTCTTTTTCTTTTTTCTTCTTTTCTCCTTTTTTTTCTTTCTTTTTTTTTGAATACTGAATCTAGAGAAGCTGCCAACCTTCAAGCATGGGTGCATGTCTTTCTAGTGGGACCCCCTAGAACAGCATTGGATTTTTGAGTGCCCTTTTGATTACTCTTACTCCCATTTTCATTAGATCTACAAGGATCTTAGTATGACCACGTTGCCTGATAACTCCCACAGACGTCACCAAAGAGAATCTGCAAGTCCCCTTGATGTAACACCCTAATCATTTCCTCTTGGTCCATCCTTCTTCATTCTGGGTACAATGAACACAAAATTAATTTTTAGTTTTAAGAATTTCAAGAATATCACTGTACCCTTGAACAGAACCTCTTATTTGTAGAATGGATGAGTGGGTGTTATGGGTTCATTGTCCAAATAATTGATTACTCGAGACTTGACAACATAGAACACACCTCAAGCAACAATCCACATGAGTGTTTTATTCATAGACAAGATTACTTATAAAAAACATAAAAAGACAAAAAGATAAAAAGATAAAAGAAGAAATTGAAAAATGAAAAACTGGGAAATAAAAAGTTCTAAAACTAAAGAAACTAAAAAGTGGTTATTAATCCTACTTGTTATTGAAATCGGGGATATCCCCCATAACTAATTGGTTGAGGATGGAAAGGATTAATAAATGGAAGATGAGGATCCTTGCATGTTGGAAATATTTGGGCTTGGTCATGTTTACCCCATAGACGTTCACACACTTGATTATAATAAGCATAGTGGGGCAGTTTGTACGATGTAGTTCCCGAATAACGAGTTGACCCACTATGATTTTTGTGATCGGAAGATGGTATGCAAGGATCGGGTTGTCGCTCTCCATGTCTATGTTCATTGGGTTGTATGATTGTTGAAGTGTGAGTTGGTGGCCTTGATGAAGTTACATGAGGTATTGGGTTCAAAGATAAGGATGCACCACAGTGTGGGACTTGTGTTGAGTTGGAGGATGTAGTGGCCTCAGAATTTTGTTGTCCCTTCTTACAGTCATGTTTAAAGAAGGGACGCTTTGGATGTCGAGGAGGCTTTTCACTGCTGTTGGAAGTAGTAGCACAACTGTCGTTCATGGGTTGTTGTTGTGGTGCAGGCACCTTAGGAACAGTTGGTGGCGATGTAGAAGGAGGGAAAAATGAGAATGTTGAAACTTAGGAGGAGTATAAGATACACAAGGTGGTGGTTGTGTTGAAGGCATGGGTTGATAGTATTGAGGAGAATGGTAATATGGTGAGGTAGAGTATGTTGACCCAGTTGGAGAAATAGGATGTTGAACAAGATACGAAGGGTGTCTCTAGTTTAGTGGTGGTCTCCCCCATGACTGGGATTGTTGCCACTATGATCAAACACAGTATCTCTATACAAACTCTGGATATAACGTATTTCCCCAATGCTCATGTAAATGTAACAATATTAGGCATTGACCCTTGGGGTGATCATATAGGCATATGTTACATTCATACGTATGATTGGCAGTTGAGCTCTTATTTTCCTTATCCCTTATTTCCGATTGTCTACTGATACTTTGTCCTGCTTCTCAAGTTGTCAAAACTCTATCTCCAATGATATCGATATATTCTCCATGCTTTTGATACATCCATTCCAACATCTTATTGATCTTTGCCTTGACTTCTTCTAACGATTTTTGTACTGGCAAAGATGATTCTTTCTCCTTGTGGTAGGTTTATTTCTCCTTTTTATGATTATGGACCTTTATTAAGTTGATATTTTAGTCTCGTTGATGTTTTTCAACACTCTCCCATCGAGCCATTTCTCCTTCTTCTTTTTCTACCCGCTTAATAAGCTCTTGGACTTGATGGGTTCGCAGTTCGTATAGTTGACCTTGGCCATACATTCCTAAGGTCTCTCTTATTTAATTACGTAGCCCATCAATGATATGGTACATTAGCCTTTCCTCAGAAAACCCATGGCTTGGACAGTTGTTTAATAGTGCATAATATCTTTCTAAGGCCATGTCCAAGGGTTCATGTTGTGCTTGTTTCCACTCTTGGATTTGTTCCCTCAAGGCAGACACGCTTGCATAGGTTTGATATTTTTCATTAAAGACTTCTACCATTGTTGACCAACGTTGTATTGAATTTGGTTTTAATGATCTATACCATACTTTTTCTTGGCCAACGAGTGTCATAGGAAAGAACTTAAGTTTTTGCCAACCATTGTCAATGTTGTTCCATGTACAGGAATCGTAGAAGGCTTGTAAATGTTGATGCAGATCTAAGTCATAGCCTCCTGAAAAAGTAGGGAAGTTGTTTAAATTGAGCCTGGGTAGACAGCTCTCTTTACGATGCCTACGGGAGATTCGAACGACCTCTTGTATTTGCGTTAAGCTTGTAGTGGCCAGTAGGGATTCATCGTCATCAAGTAAGTTATGCTTTCGTGTGTTTGGATGATGTTGCTTTCATTCATGTTTATAAGAAATGTCCATTTCAGGTTGTGTACTCCAATCTTCATCATCATATAGTTCGTTGGTTCTCCAATGAACTTCCTCACTAAGTGTGGCATTATTGTAATCTTGTAGAAGAGCCATGGTTGTGGAGTTGTGTGTGAAATTACGTGTGACTTTTAATAATTATTTCTTTCTAAAATATATATCGTTAATTTCTTTACAGCGACCTTGTATGATATAACTAATCTAGATAACTAGCACCATCCCCGGCAATGGCGCCAATGATGAGTGGCGAGGTACCCCTACACTCAACCATACGAATACGAGCATTACATGCGCGATCCAGTAGAACTCTGCAAATGGACTAGTTGTGGTATTTAGACAATTAGCCTTAGGTTACAGTTCGCTATCTTCCCACCTAGACTAGTATTAGCCTTGTCACATATGGTTTAGTCCAAAGTGAGGTGTATGATGGGTTTCTAATCTAATGCTACTCCTAAAGGCAATGGAAAGTAATATTATCTACGCTAAGAGAGAAAGGGTAAGAGAATCCAAACTAGCCTAAGTGTGATGAGCATCCATTCCTTGATTATCCGTACATATCTTGGACTTCGTCCACGACTACCACTGGGATTACCAAGCACAGATCCTAGGTACGCTAATGGGTTACCAAGTAGTCACACTTAAATGCTCGTAATCAAGTCGTACTCATTCTGCATTTTAACATGAGATAAGGGCGAGAGGATATTAACTAGGAAAGAAGTAAATAACAATTAATTAAATGATTAATCTAAGTGAATGCTGCAATGATGAAGTAATCTCGATCTTTATTGCTGGTCATGTGTGTGTCCAAGTACATCACACTTAAATAAGGATGTTGTATAATTACAATCACCACACTGCGGGCATACACTGGAAAATAATTCTAACTCTAAGAAGGAAAAACTACAAGAGTTTGGGTAAGGAACTAAAAACTAGATGCCTAGAGTGGGAAAGTCACCTCTTATTTATAGACATTGAGGTAGGCTGCAATATCACGTATGTGATATCACGTACGCGATATCACGGTCGCCCCAAATGACGACTCATCAAGGGTGATAAAGGTATGGGGATTCCCCTCTAGGAGATGAAGAATGAATTCTGTAGTAATCTAGAGGATAGTACTAATGTTGAAAAGAAGCATGACTAGAAGAGTCACATGGAGACATGGGTTGTTAAACATAGTACCCATACAAATTTAGCTACCTGTAAGGGTACTGCTACCTTGGTGGTGGTATTCCCCATGATTATGGATGCTACCACTGATAGTACTACTCGTACAATTGTAGTGGAGCTCCAAAGGATAATAAGCTTGTTGTTGCTGGTGGAACTTCCTTGGGTTACCTTGAGGATAACACAACCTTCTAGATGCTTAACTTCATGCTAGTCTAGGATTCAGAGCTTACACCCCAAATTCCTATAAGTGTGACACAACAAGGCAACATCTATTGGGATGTTCATATTGGAAAATGTCACATCCACCATAATCATCTGATTCTAACTCCATAACCTCTTCTATTGCAATAGCTTTGTCCTTACCCCTTTGGTAGGCATGTCCATCATCCTTCCTTCTCTAGCAATCATGATCACTACCTTGCTCTTTTGATTCTTCTACAATTTTCAAAGCATTTTGAAATTTTTCATCAAAAGATTATCAAATTTTATCAACCTTAACTAAAATTTCAAACATATATTTTTGAATCAACAAGGTTTTTCACAACACCACTATTGAGTGGTGCCTTCCACTCACTGTCACAAAATCATATCTTCCTTTTTCTAATGAAAGGATCCTTGTTATACTCCTTAGCACTTTTCCATTTTCTCAACTCATCTTCTTCTTTATCAACCTGCTCAATCAGCCTTTAAATCTAATGGGCTCTTAGTTTTAATAGTCTCCCTTAGGCATAGACCCCAAGAGTTCTCCTCATTTCTAATAAGAGCCCATATATGATATGGTGAAGCTTCTCCTATTGAGATAACCATGGCCAAAACATCTATGCAAAAGGGAATAATACCTACCCATGGTTGTCTCCAAGGATGCATGTGTTCCTTGTCACTAGCCTTGGATTTTCTTCCTTAAATTAGACACTCTGGAGTATGTATGATATCCATCATTGAATAGCTCAAGCATTGTACTCCACCTACAAATTGATTCTAGCTCCAAGAAGCAGTACCAACATTCTACTTTTGATATGAGTGTCCTGGAAAATAGCTAAAGTTTTTGCTAGTTATTTTTTATGTTCTACAAGTCCTAGGCATCATGAAAGGCATAAAGATGGGTCTATGGATCTGAGTTATATCCCCCCTCAAATCTAGGGATATTGTTCCTATCCAACCTCTTGATCTTGGTAACTTTCACATGCCTAGTTGGAATTCTGACTACCTCTGAAATGTTCAACATGCTTCAAGTTGTAAGCAAAGGTTCATCATCATCATAATTTTGATGATTTCTATGATGTCCCCTGCTACCCCTTCATTCAAGGAAGGTCCTATGATCATTGTTCCACTATTCACCTTCATCACAATTTCATCCTCTACAGTGTTGGTTAGAAGTCAAAGAGGAAGAAGAAGAAGCATATGAAGAGGATAAAAAGGGAGGAGGACTACCACAACCATGATGTCTACCACCTCCCCTCCACTTGCCACGGCCATGATCATTAGGTTTATTATCATCATGATACTTGCCTGAGCCCCTGCTTAACTCCCACTTCTACCTAAACCCATATTATTGATAGTGGAGTGTAAGTGTGGGTTTAAGCCCTCTTCACTAGAGTCAAGGGGTGAAGAATCTTCATGTTGAGAAACCCCAAAGGGAGAATCCTCCTTATCATTTTGGTTCAACAAGAACAAGGGGTTAGTGAACTGTTTCTCCTCTATAACTTCATGGAAATTCTCCTAATGTTGATCTCATTTGCATTATGTTTCTATGGGATGGTAGTCCTAATAGTCATGGTCATGTACAATGTATTCATTATGGAGATCCTGGATGTCCAACCTCTTAATTGTTTGGAGTAGCATCCTAGGAATAGATCAATCAAGAGGTAATCCAAAATTGCCCTCCATATATCTCCACCATAGTTGTTCACCCTAATGAAGGATAAAGGTGAAATCACGTACAAACTCAATTGGATGAGTGTACACCACTTTGAATTCATGGGGCACTGCTAGTTTTCATTCATCATGCCTATGAGAAGAAGACATTTTAGATTAAAGAAAAATTTAGTGTGCTTAAATTATGATTATAATTATTATTTTTTGAATGATTGTAACCTTAGGGTTCATTTCTATGATCTTAAATAATATTGACTAAGTCCTAGATAGCACATGTATCAAACTATAAGTCCCTAGCAACGGCGCCACTGGTAAGCAACAAGTAAACCTTACGTCCAGCCATATGAATCACTAAGCCTTCATGTGTGATCTAATCAAATTCCATGCACTTATAGCCTCTAAGTACATTAGTCTCTAGGAAGTGAAACTAACCGTTGCAATCATTGTCTTCCCAATTATACTTTTGAAATGCAAAGGTATGGTTAAGTGCAACTGAGACATATGATTTTTATCATTCTGACATTTTATGTTTTAGGCCACCTAAGAATAAATAATAATGAATACAATAATTTAATTTCTAATTTAATCTAACTATCTAACATTTAACTAATCCTAACATAAGCATCTGTTCCCACTTGTCGTACACATCTTGAATGCATTAATGCTACTGGGTTACCAAATGTTAAGCATTACTAGGATTACCAAGCACCAAGCATATGTTCAACATGGTCATACTTATGTGCTTAATTTATCACTATCTAATCTAGCTTAATTTAGCTTATTTATTTCATAATTAATTATTTAATTACTTAAATCTTTAAAGGAAATTGCATAAAACTTTAAATGCATAAATAAACAATTTAAACTGTTGAAAGGTTTATTAGAAAGCTCGTCTTTATTGCCACACACACTGTTGTGCTCAAGTACAAACATGCTCAAATAAAGATCCACACACTCTTTGAATTCTATTGCAAGCACTTAGAAAAATATTCAAACTTTAAAGTGGAAAAACTACTAAAGCTTCGCTACAACTATGAAAAAGATGTCATAAACATGGCAAGTGAGCATGTATTTATAAGCAAAATCAACACTACGTCAAAGGTATTTAGGAAGGAAGAGGTGGCTAATAAGGCTTTGTGGAAAGAATATATTTCCTAACAACAAAGAGTTAGGGATTAATGGTTATTTAAGAAAGATCAAAAATCCTAAATATCTTTATGCAGTGACCATAAAGAACAGAGCTAAGAAAAAACTTCTAGTAATTTCACATGATGCTTGTCATGATTTACAACAATGTTTTATTTTTTACTTTTTTTTTTCTAGTTTCTTAAGGGCCTTGTTTGAGTAAAGCTCTTCATAGAGAATAACACTCATTTACAATCTTCCCAACTCCTAGAATAAATTTGCTTCATTATTTCTTGTTACTACGAAACGAAGCTCTTGGTCTCTGATGAGTGGCGAGGTACACCTACACTCAACCATACGAAACGAGCGTCGCACGCGCGATCCGGTCGAACTCCGTAGATGGACTAGTTGTGGCACCTAGATAGTTAGCCTTAGGTCACAGTTCGTTGTCTTCCCACCTAGACTAGTTTTGCATATGTCACGTATGGTTTAGTCTAGATGAGGTGTATGATGTGTTCTAATTCTAACGCTACTCCTGATGGCAGTGGAAAATAATATTAACTAATCTAAGCTAAGAGGAAAAGGGTAAGAAAATCTAATCTAGCCTAAGTGCGACGAGCAACCGATTCCTTGATCAACCGTACACATCTTGGACTTCGTGCACGACTGCCACTGGGACTACCAAGCATAGGCCTAGGTACGCCACTGGGATTACCAAGCGCAGACCCCAAATACGCCACTGGGTTACCAAGCGTAGATCCCCCTAGCTACACCACTGGGCTACCAAGCAGTCACACTTAAATGCTCGTAATCAAGTCGAACTCGTTCCGCTTCTAGGAGTTTAGGGTTGAGAGACTAATCGCGATAAGTAACCGATTCCTTAACTAGCCGTACACACCCGTAGATGCTCGTAGCTAAGTCATACTCACACCGCGCTATGAAAGCAATAAATAACATGAAATAAATAACAATAAATAAACTAAGTGAATGCTGCAATGATGAAGTAATCTCGATCTTTATTGCTGGTCATGTGCGTGTCCAAGTACGGCACACTCGAATAAAGACACCGTACAATCACATTCACCACACTGCGGGCAGACACGGGAAAAATTCTAACTCTGGAGGGATCAAACTGCCAGAGCTTCGCTACACTAAAACTCGGATCCCCAAACAAGGGAGAGCCGCCTCTTATTTATAGACATGACGGCGGACTGCGATATCGCGTACGCGATATCGTAGGGAAGGATGCGATATCATGTACACGATATTGCGGGGGATGCGATATTGCGTCGGCTGTGATATCACATACGCGATATCGCGGCCTGTGCGAACCGCGTCTCATCATACCCCCATGATTGAATAAAAACTCATCATCGAGTTACAAGGAGAACAAGCTTTAGTGATTACACAATGGATAGGTATGGGATTATTAACTAGAAAAAGAAATGGACTAATGTCGCAGTGTGGGAAGACACAACACAGAGAAAAAATG
>MNCI01017459.1:342263-380475 GCA_015680685.1 Gnetum montanum
AAACAAAGGATACCAAACCTAGAAATAGGATATAACCCATTCAACAATTAGAAAGAAGGGTTGAAGAAAAATGTGGATGTAGCATTGGGGAAGAATGCTACATCCAGATTTCGTACAAAAGTACTATGCTCAAAAGCGGTGGCAAAACCCTCAGTCATGGAGGAGGCCATCGCCAAATTATCCATACCCTTTATATCACCCGAAACTAAGTGGTTATTATGTTCAACACCCTATTTCTCCAACTAGATCAACATCCTCTGCTTTAGCTCATCGTTATCACTCTCCCAAGTATCATCAACCCATGTCCTCTTCTACAGGATCACCACCTCATGTTCCTTACACTCCTCCTAACTCTCAATATTCTCATCCTTTACCTCCTTCTACATCACCAACAGTTGTACCAAAAGGTTTTACACCATAGCACCAACCAACAAACATTACTTATGTTGCTATTATCAATAGCAATGGGAGTCTTCCACAATATCAAAAGCATCCTTTCTTTATGCATGGTCGAAGAAAGGGACAGCACTGTTCTGAAACTACTGCATCCTCCAACTCAGCACAAACCCAACACTGTGATGCACCTTCTTCTTCAAACTCAATGCCTTCTGTTACCTTATCTAGGCCACCAATTAATACTCCAACAACCATGTGGTCCAATGAATCTAACAACATGAGAAGACATATCAATCCTTGCATACCATCTTATGGTCACGGGTGCCATAGTGAGTTAGCTTCTTATCACATGACCACATCTTATAATTTTCCCCACTATGCCCACTTTAATCAAGTGTGTGAACCCTAATTTGGGTACATTCTTGCCACTACACCAAAAGACACTCAGTGGTTTGGATATGACCATATCCCAATATTTCCAATATGCATATATCCTAACTTTCCATTTATTAATTCTCGCCATGATCAATGGTTTAGTCATGGGGGATATCCCTCATTCTAACAAGTAAAATTAGTAAATGTTTTTCCTTTTCTTTGGTTTTATAATTTTTTGTTTTCTAATTTCTCATTTTTCAATTTGTCATTTTATCTTTTTGTGGGTAATCTCATCTATGAATAAAATACTCAAGTAACTAGTTGATTGAGGTGTTGTTCTATGTTATCGAGTCACAAGTGACTAATTATTTGGACAGTGAGCCCACAACATCCACCCACGCATTCTATTAATAAGAAGTTCTTGCCCTGGGTATGATGATAATCTTATTATCATCAAAACTTAAAGTAACTTTGTACTCATTATGCCCAAAGCGAAAAGTGACAAACTAAGAGGGAATGACAAGGGTGTGACATCAAGGGGACTTGTGGATTTGCTTTGGTGACATCTGTATGTGCTATCATGCAGCTTGGTTATACTAGGATCCTTGTAGATCTAACAAAAAATGGGAGTAAGAGTGGTAATGAAAGCACTCAAGTAAGGAACTCAATGCTATTCTGGGGGGTCCCATTAGAAAGATATGCATCCATGCCTGAAGGTTGGTGGCTTCTCCAGATCACCTTTGGAAAAGACGAAGTGCAATAGCGGTTAGAAGAAGAAAAAAAAAGAGAAGAAAAGAAAGAAGAGAAACAAAAAAGAAAAGCTTAAGGAAAACATGTTGCAGAAAACTTTGAATCACTCCTCCCTTGCACAAAATGCCAAGTGATCATAAACCTTGCTATCATGATGCTCTTTTGGTTGTCTATCATTGGGATGAAATAATGTGATGTCATTGATCAAAGGTATGAATTAGCTTTTGATCTTGGAGCGAAAGGCTAATAGTACTTTAATCACACATAACACTTAGGATTCATTGTGCCCAGGGTAAGGTACCTCATGTCCCAATCTTTGAAATCCCTTATGTGATTCATCTCCTCTTACAGTCTAAGTATTTCTAGCTTGTGTATTATGCGACATAGAACCCATACCTCATAGCAATGGTACTTAACATATATGTGTTTTGTTGCACAGGTGCAAGTTGCATTTAACCCTTCTAATGCCTACAAACATTTTAAAGTGTGGTTACACAAGGGCATTATAGGTTGGAACTTGCTTTGGGGAGGACCCACTTGCGTGACTTTTGTAATTTGTACTTATGACACACCACCACATCCTTCTATACCCTCCAAATACTCCATTTCCAAGTTTATTTTTTCCTTTGTCATCATTTTAATTGAACATTCCTTAGAATTATTACATGTCCTTTTTCCTCATCCTTTTCAAAGAACATTCATTGTATAACTTCACTTCATTACACTTTTGGTGCATCAACTCCCACTTGACATTACCCCAGCCCTTTAAAATCTACCTCAAATCCTTCATTTTTGGCCATAAAAACTAAAAAAAATCATCAATTTTCCTAAGTACCCTATCTTGGTTGGGACGTGACATTGGGTACCCGGTATCGGGTCTGACACGATATTGGGTACATGCTACTTGATATCGCGTACGCGATAGCACATCTACAAAAACTATATATAGGGGGCCCCCTCACACTAAAAAAGTCATTTTCAACAATTGACGCTAGGGAGTTGTTCAAATTCTCTTTCATGATTTTTAGTGATTTGCAATTCTAAATTTCACCATCAATATTTTTCTCTTTAACACTCTGATTTCTTTTACGATCAAACCTAATTAAATATAGAGCATTTAACTTAGTCATGTGGGAGGGGTACCATAGAGTTTGTGCATAACTTTTTCGAAATTTGCTATCATCCAAAGGATACCATATGGGTAAGTACTATTAAAAAATCATGTCAAACTAATTTTCTTCCTTCACCCAAATCATTTAAATTATTATAGGAGTCAAGTACTATTAAAAAATTATGCCAAACTAATTTTTCTTCCTTCACGCAAATCATTTAAATTATTATAGGAGTCACCTGAGAAGATCAGGCCTAACATTAAAAATTTTAGGGGAACTTCCTTAAAAAATTTCTAACTCTGAAATCATACTAAGCAAATAATTAAACATTTATTAAAGGTAATGAGTAAGGTATGAAATAATTGAATTTCTTTAAATAACCTTACTAACAATTGATCTTTGTGTGATTACAGATGGCCCCTAAAAGAGGAGAATAGGGAGGACCTTCTCAAAGTGCAGCTAAATGCCCAAGAGGAGGCAGAGGCTAGGAACCTTGAGAAGAATAGGCAAAGTAGGAGGCCCACTCATACAGCATTCATCAAGAAACCCCTACAATAGTGCAATTTGGCCATGCAAAAGGTGGTGAAGTTATAGCCCCGAACCCATGGAAACATCTTACACTATCCCTTGAATGTCTCCAAGCCATTCGGGAGAAGCCCACCTTTGCAACTATGATAGTGAAGCTATATTTTGGGCCTTTCATTGAGTTTTCCCCTGAGCCAATGAAAACTTAACTGAAGGTGTCTCCACTATGGCCCATCCTCTCAGAGAGTGGTGATTGGTATTTGGGTGAAACATTTCAATTCTGGCATGGCAAGGAGGAAGGCACCGTTGCCAACGTAGGTAGTATCTCTCTTGATTTTTCTACAAAGGCCATTCTAGAGGTCCTAAATCTTCCCAAAAAATGGACCAAAAGTTGCTCATTTGTCCACTCACTCAGACATAGACACGAGAAAATTATGGTTGAAATGGACCTACAACAAGGAGAATAAAGCTTATGAAGAATTGACCCTAGATGAGAGGATCTACTTTAAGATCGACACTTATCACCTTTTCCCCACCAAATGGTTAAATAGATTATCTACTTATGCAGCATAGGACAGTGTGATTTTGATGGGAAAATTTAATGTGAATCTGCCCCATCTATATCTGACAGAGATATTAAGGCGATTCAAGGAAAGGAAGACAAGGAAGCTTACTTTCCCTTTCCCTTGTCTTATCAAGAAGCTATGCAGATTTGCTAGGATTTTGGGCTACACCAATGATGTTTCTAGAAAAGCCCAAAATGCTTCATATGCTAAACTGCTCAAACTACCAATGCCTAGGAAAGATGTTGGAAAGCAATTAGAATGAGAGGAAGAACAAACAATTGGGCCCACTGCACCTCAAATGGTAGGACCTAGACAACAATAGGAAGTGGGGCCTAGCACATAGCCCATGAGCCAACAAGTCTAGCAATCATTGTCACCACAACAAGACTATTAGCTATCTATCAATCATCTCTGAACAATTACTGAGACAGTTAGTTGGGGAAGCTGTGATGCCAGAAACTTATTTAGGGTCATTGATGACATCATACAGCCCACTATTTTGATAGACCCTACAAGTGGACAGATTCCATTGATTTCAAGAGGAGAGTCCCAGTGGTCTTAGCAAATATTTAGGAATGCCACGTCTTTCTAGGTTAGGTTAAAAACTAGTGAAAGAGCCATGGTAGTCGTCATGCAGCACCAAGATGTGGCAAGCACAGTAGAGGTGGTCACAGACCACATCAAAGAATCATTTAACATTCTTGTTGTGCCATCAACAAATTTCATAGGAGCACATGATGCTCAAGCTTTAGCTAATCCCTTAATGACCCCTACAGAACATGATGATGCTTTGGATCACTTGCTGCAAACAAGACAAGTTATGATGTCCTTGTTTGACATTTCCCAAGATGTCACCGTAGCACAATCAAACCTCATCTCCACCAAAAGAAAATTGGTCATAGCTAAAGTTAGGACTGAGCACAAGGAAGGAGAGTTGTAAAGATTGCAAGAAAAGATCATTACCTTACAAGCTAAATAATGGCATCCTTCTCGATTTATCGCAGTTGACCAATTAGACATTTTCAAAACTAAACAATTGAATAAATTTTTGGAAGAAAATAAAAGGATGGCAATGGAAAAGAAGAAGGTTGATTGGGATGCTTCAAAAGCACAAGCTCATACATATGCACATACCAAAGCTCTCAAGGCCTTACAAGAGGAAAATAAATTACTTACTACTGAGAATCTTCTATTAACCACAATTGAGAAATAGAAGAATGTTCTCGAAAAACGTTTCCAACAAATGTGAAAACAACTACTTCAAGTCAACCAAGACATGAATTACTTGGCCAGGAAGAACAGAACCCTCTTCATGAAGGAAGTCCATGCAATTAGACAAAAGACGACCATAGAAGTAAGTGCATGGAAAAATGAGGCCAAGAAGCATGAGAAGTTAAAAGAACACTTCCATGACCAGGTGGGAATGTATAAGGAAATAATCAAAAAAGATATCTATATGGTTAAGGCCCACATTAATTCTTTTAGTGCCCAACACATTGACTGGTGAGCCATACTGGATACTTATGCCTTCATCCACCAAGTAGAATTGAAAAGTCAGGACTTGTAGATTCAAGATCTAACAAAGTACATGGAGTTGATAAATTTGTGGTATGCCAACTTGGCGATGTTAATAGCGGGGCACCTAAGAAATGAGCTCAAGAAGCAAGTAGCCACCACTTATGCTAAATATGAGATAGAGTTTGCAAAACACAAGAAGACATTGTAAATATTAGAGGTGGCAAACTCTGAATTAGAGGTGGTAAAGGTGAGCTACCAAGGTCAGAAAGATGTAGTATCGGATTTGGCTCGATGGCTTACGGATCATCAAGAACTCAAAGATAAAGCCAGAGCCTATGAGGAGGAATGACGACTATTTGTGATGTGATATGTTAAAGCCAATCAAATGTTCCTGCAGCTGCCATGTTTGTGGGAAGTGCCAGCTCCATCAAACATTAAAACATCAGCATGAATGATGCATGATCCTTAGATAGAGGAGGAAAAATTCTAGGCATTTCTTCAAAGGCATCCATTTCAGAAGCCTGGAGCACAGGACATAGGAAAGGTTCCCATGGAGGAGCCACCACCACCATGACCACATGAGTTCCACAAATTTTGTATTTTGTGTTGGTGTCCAGATATTGTTTTGTCTAGTCCCACACTACGCCATGAAATAATCCATGGTTATTCAATAACCCCATATGATGAGTGGCGAGGTACCCCTACACTCAACCATACGAATACAAGTATCTCACATGCGATCCGGTTGAACTCCAAGGACTAACTACTTACACGCCTTAATGGAACACTTAAGGTTCATCAATCATTGTCTTCCCAAACTTACTTGTATTGTCATGGTTGTATAGTTAAGTAAGCTTGAGGTATATGATTTTTATATCTTTTATCTTTTTAATGTCTTATGCTAATCAAGGAAGGTGAAGAGAACTAATTGACTGACTTTCATTAACTATTCACTAACTAAGTTCTAATTGTCCTAGCACCAATATCCGTTCCCACTTGTCGCACACACCTTGAACCAGTGCAACGCTGCTAGGATCACCAAATGCTACTCATTACTAGGTTACCAAGCGTTATACACATGCTTGAAGCGGTCGTACTGAGTGCACTAAACTAGGAGAGTCAAGGATTGAGAGAGATTAATTATCCAGGAAAGCATTTAAACATTTAACAATAATTAATTCCTATTTAGCTTAGTCCACATGTTGGAAGGTTTATCAGAAAGTTCGTCTTTATTTCTATACACAAATGTGTGCTCAGGTACAATTTGCTCGAATAAAGATCTATTCACTTTAAGACTCCTACTGCAGGCACATGGAAATTATTCTAACTCTGGAATGGTAAAACTGTAAGAGTTTGACTAAGGGTCTAAATCTAAGTGCATCAAACAGGGAAAGTTGCCTCTTATTTATAGACATTACGACGGGCCACGATATCGCATACGTGATATCGCAAGGGTAGATGTGATATCTCGGATGCGATATTGCGGCTCATCATACCCCCATGACTGAATAAAAACTCGTCCTTGAGTTCCTTACAAAATATTGAGAAGGTATGGGATTATTGACTTGAATGATACTAATGGTGAATGGGGTGACATGTGAACGAATCATCATGACAATACATGACAATATTAGTGTTCATGACAACAAGAGTGAACACTATACACATTTGACATCCAGCCTTATTTGGCAGCTGAGAGAGAAGAGAGAGAAAATAAGGAGATGTGTTGCTGCCGATGCCAAAATTGCACCTTCCATTGGTCATCCATAAGCACGCTATTAATCTTGTTCCTTGCATAACTGCTCCAGCACCATTCCATTCTAAGTGTTCCCTCTAGATCCAACCCATTGTTATATGATTGCCATCTACACACACAACACGGTCTTACATTAGCAAGAGTAAATGAATCACAATGCAGTTGATACCTTGCCTTGGTGAAAGGTCCATTGGCTGAGTTGTGGTATGGCTGATGCAGATTTTGGAGATATAACACTGGTGACTACCCAAGGTGTAGGGGTTTAGAGAAAATTGAAAAAATTGGACCAAGACCCCCATGACTAAGAGCGATCCTTCGGTAGCCATAGAATGAAAAAAGATAAGGAATAAGAAAGATGAAGAAAAAGAAACAACGGCAATGCCGATACAATGGATGTTAGGGATGGAAATGAACAAAATAAATGTTGATTGCAAAAATGTTTAAGAGAAAGAAATTAACGGATGAACCAAATACGAATGTCAGTGGGTCCTCCCCAAAGAAAGTTCATGCCCTTAATGCCCTGACAATCCTACATTCAAAGAGTCCGTAGGCTCTGGAAATACCATTTGGAAGCAAGAGTTAATGTCTTAACCACAAGAATTTACCAAAAAGAAAACAATGCATCAACCAAAATATGGACTATTAATACAACTGGCAATGAGGTGAAAAATGGAGAAAGAAGGGTGGAAAGAAGAGAAATGAAAGGAGACTCAAGAATAAGGTGGTGTACAGCCCCTTGTGTATTAATGGTTAATGTCACTTAGTAGATCTTATTCCAAATCCAACCTCAAACAATCCACATCCAATGACTTTGCATTAATACACTTGGCCAATCCATCCACTTGAAGTAACAATAATGCTTCTGCCAATAAGTCACCACCATTCTGATGAAACAAAAAAGAAGAAAGTAGGAAGTGAGAAGGGACCTTAGTTAGAGGGAACATGTTTATTTAGTTCCATAACTAGTGCTTATAGCCCAGATGATTATTTTTTCTAAGGGGTGTGATTTGAATTCTTACCTTTTCACTTTTCACTTTTTTTTTCTTTTTTTGCATGAGAACCACACCATGCAAACACCTATTATTTTTATTAGCTCAACTTCCCGATAATGGAGTAGCATTGGAATGGTAAGAAAAAATCAAGAAGACAACATCCAAGCACCCAAGAGAATGGCCAATACAAATGCATCAAATCCCCTTGAAGTCACACCATTTTCAATCCTTGAGTCCTTCCTTAGTTTGAGAAATGCCCAGTCACCAATTCTTTGATAGTTCTTATTATTGAAAGAAAGGGATTGTACAGTTCCAAGACAAGAGAGACCATAGATATTCATGGATGCATGGATGATGTGGTCTCATTGCCTGTTATATCAAAAGAACCATACCTTAGTATCAACATTATAACTCAAAGGTAAAAACCAAACATTAGCAATCAATGGAATACAGTTCATACCATTATCAATGGAGCACTTATTAGGTGAAAAACCTAATCGAAATAAATAAACACACAAATAAATGAAAAAGTATGAACGATATTGCAAAACAAAAATAAGAAAAATAAACTCATTTGATGATAGGGCAACCAATCGATTCTCGTCTAGCACGTTTAGAGTTGCCAACCTTTGTTTTTGTGCTAGATCAAGGTCAAGATGGAGGTCACAAGCCATGGGTAGTGTATGGAGCTCGGTTTGAATTGAAAGCTTTGGAAGTTTTCCGTATACTAACTCATAGGGAGAGTAGCCTATAGGAAGTTTCCAAGTGGAGCAGTATGCCCAGAGAGCATCATTCAATTTAGTGCTCCAATCTCGCCTATATTTGCTAATTGTCCTTGTTAATATTTTAGTAATCTCCTGGTTAGTGACCTCGGCTTGGCCATTAGCTTGGGGATGATAAGGTGTAGTCAATTTATGTTCGGCCCCTAAGCGTTACATCAACTTCCAAAAGGTTGCACCTGTGAAGTGTGTTTCATTATCCGAGATAAGTGCACATTGCAAACCAAACCTATTTATGACTTGTTGTTGCACAAATCGTGCAACTATACATGATGTGCAGTCTGTAACAGTAGTTGCTGCAGCCCATTTCATTGGATAGTCTACAACAACAATGATGTAAGCTTTTCCATTGGACATTATTGTAATGGGCCCCATAAAGTCTATTTCCCAAATGTCGAAGGGTTCTAAAGGTTGAATCCATTGTTGCAGACCCTCCATTATAGCAGTCATTCCACCATCACATTGACAGCACTCGCAAGATTGGACAAATTGATGGGTGTCCCAAAATAATGTTGGCCAGTAGTATCCTGCAAGCAGGATCTTAATAGCCATTCATCTCCCTGCATAGTGACCCCCACAAGGGCCCTCATGAGCGTCTTGGAGAACTCTTCGTTGGTCCACTTCGGGCACACACCATCGAACCAAGCCATCAAGATAGACTTTGTAAAGTTGTCTATTGATCTCCATGAAGTACTTGGCTCTGTGAAGAAACTTTTTTTTCTTCCTAAAGTCTAGCTCCTGTGGTGTTTGTTGGGTAAGGAGATAGGTGAGAATGCTACTATACCAATTTGTCTCCATGGGTTGGTTATTTACTACACCAGCAAAGAGCACTTCATCAGGAAATCGATTAGACATTACATATTCATCCTCCTTGTTGTCCCAGTGCAATCAAGATAAATGATCTACAACTACGTTCTTGGTGCCCTTTCGATCGATTATCATTAGATAGAACTCTTGTAGGATTACCAGCCATCATATAATACGAGGGCTAACCATTGGCTTGTTCATGAGGAACCGGATTGCACTATGATCCGTATGGATGAACACCTTGTAACCTAACACATAGTGCCTAAACTTATCCAGTGCAAAAACTATAGCCATTAATTCTTTTTTTGTAGTTGTGTAGTAAAGTTGTGCACCAGCGATACTTCTACTTGCATAGTGGATGTAGTAAGGACGTTTTTGGTCATCTAACTGTGTAAGTACGGCTCCTAAGGCATAATTGGACATGTCAGTCATTATATGGAACAGTCTGGACCAATCAAGGGCTTGTAGAATGGGAGTTTTCACAAGCTTTTTTTTTCAGAGTTTGGAATGCTCGTTCACATTCCCTAGTCCATTCAAATGGTGCATCCTTCTTCGTTAGTTCTACCAATGGTTTGGCAGTCTTGGAGAAGTTCTCAATGAATCTCCTATAGTAGCCAATGTGTCCAAGGAATAATCGAATGTCCTTGACAGTTTTCGGTTGTTGGGTGATTCCTTGGATGATCCTAACTTTATCTGGGTCTACCTCTATTCCTGAATGTGAAGTCTTATGTCCAAGTACTACGCCTTCATGGACCATTAGATGGCTTTTCTGCTAGTTGAGCCTTAAGTTGGTTTCTACGCATCTTTTCAAGACTTGATCTAATCGGTCCAAGGCTTGATCAAAGCTTGTTCCATAAGTGGAGAAGTCGTTCATAAAGATTTCCACTTCATTTCCTATCTGCTATTGGAATATGCTTAGAAATAGGCGTTGAAATGTGGTAGGAGCATTGCACAAGCCAAATGGCATTTGTTTATATGCAAACGTTCCCCAAGGACTGGTGAACGTTGTCTTGGCTTGATCTTTTGGTGCTATCCATATTTGGTTGTATCCTCTATAGCCATCCAGAAAACTATAATAGTGATGCCCTGCTATGGTGTCTAAGACTTGGTCAACGAATGGCAACAGAAAGTGATCCTTGAATGTTGCCATGTTCAGCAACCTAAAATCTATACACATCCTCCATTTGCTCCCTTTTTAGGCACAATCACTAGAGGGATAACCCATTCACTATCAGAAATGGGATATATGAACCCAGCCTTAAGAAGTTGTTCTATTTCTTCTTTTACTATTTGCTTCAATTTTGGGTTCAATCACCTCTATGGTTGTTTTTTAGGTTTCATGGAGGGGTTTGTGTAAATCCTATGCTGGCATATCCTAGGATCTATTCCAGTTAACTCGGGGTATGACCAGGCAAAGGCTTTTGACCACTTGTTTATCACTTTTATTAGTCTTTTTTTTTTGTTTGGGAAAAATTCTTACATTAATGATCACTGTTTTTTCATTTTCAAGGGTCATATACTCCAAATCGGTGGGCAATGGTTTCAAATCTAGGGGCTCTTGTTTAAATCTCTCAACAATTTGCAACTTCCCCCAATTTATGTTTTCAAGGTTAAAGCTTGGAAGTTGGAAACGAACTTGCTCCAGTGCATCTATGCTTTCAATGTAAGCACTAGTTATTCCCTCAATTAGTTGCATGCATGTTAGTGAGTTGCTGTCTTGATCAGCCATCAGCCACTGGGTGTCTTCTTGTCGTGTGGCTACTACATACAAGCACTTTTGTATATTAATATCTTGTGCACACTGATTGCATGTAGGAAATGCTAAACTTTGCATAACCCATGATCTCTGCACGCAATGGCACCCTGTGTCACTGTATGCAATACATGGAACTTTCTTCTTCTCGATCTTTCCAAAAGTGTTCTTCTTAGCTATTTATAGTGAAAGATCGCAGATCCCTAGGCATGCATCTATAGTACTTAGCCATGCTCTTCCCATTATTATTGGGAAGCCCCCTTATCATTGTTTACTTGTATCACTAGGAAATCAGCTTGATACAACCACCCACACACAGTGATAACGATGTCCTCCACTAGTTCCAAGAGAACAGTGATGGATTGGTCAGCTAGCTATAGTTGAATGTTACTCTTCCTTAATGGAGGCAGGTTCCAAGCTTTGTACATCTCTTGTGATATTAAGTTGACTCTAGAATCTGAGTCCAGAAGAGCTTTACATGGTTCATTCCCAATGACTTGGAGATAGATTAGAGGGCTTCCAGGATCAGAGAATTTCCTGGGAAGGTGGCCCACCTTAATCCAGTTAGTAACGGCATGTGTTAACATAACCGTGTGCGTTAAGCTCGATTTTTGGATTGAAGGAGGCCCTGAAGCCTTATTTGATAGGAAGGTGTTCAAATGTTCAACCGCTTGTGATGGTGAGGACTTGGCTAGACTGTTGGTTTTGAAGAAAGGTCTTTCCTTCATAAGGTTGTCAAAACCAACTGCCAGTTGAGGATTCATAGCCCTCGTAACATTGGGTTGCTGCAGTTGAGTGGGGAGTTCCCCTTGCACTGTTGGAGCAAGTGGTAATGGAGCTATCAGTGTGAGAGTTGTGGATGGGATTGAAGGATGGTATGTCTGTGGGTTGTCTCTCCCAGGAGAAGGAGTCCTATGATACTCCTAAGCTTGGTAGTCACGTTGTGGTGTCATGTGACAAACAGAGTCATGTGGAGAGATTGGCTACTACACATAATAGCCATATGGATCCGGTTGCCGGTAAGGGTATTGTTGCCATGGTGGTGGCATCCCCCATGACTGTGGGTATTTCCACTACTAGTGTTTCTCAATAGGTTGTGGTGGAGTTCCACTTGGATAATATGTTAAAGGTTAGTGGAACTGCCTACGATGACCTTGGGGATAAGGTAACTGTTGGGGTGCTTGCCATTTGTTAAATCGTGGGTTGAGTGCATACACCCCAAACTCTTGTAGATGTGAGATTACTGGGCAACATCTCTTAGGATGGTCATATTGGCATATCTCACATCCATCATCATTATCTGTATCAGAATCCACAACCTCTTCGGTGATGGCCATTTTACCCTTACCTTTGTTACGTGCATGGTCCATGTCACTCTTTTTCTTTTTGTCATAGTCACTACTTCACTCCTTAGACTCCTCTACAATTTTAAGAATGGTTTCAAATCTACTATCTAGGGAGTCCCACATCTGGTCTACCTTTGCCAACACTTCTGTTGTTAATTTTTGGAGTGGCAAGGTTTTCCTATTCACCATCTCTTCGAGTGGTGACTCTTCCTCCTCCTCATAGAATCTTACTCCCCTTTTTCGAAGGGAAGGATCTCGGTTGTACTCCTCTGCACTTTCTCTCTTACGTAGCTCTCCTTCTTCCTTGGCTACTTGCTCTAGCAATCTATGAACCTAATGGGACCTAAGCTCTAATAATATCCCTTGGACATATGTTCCAAGGGTTCTCTTGGTTTCATGCCTAAGCCCATCTATGGGATGGCGTAGTTGATCCTACTGTGCATAACCATGGCCTAGGCAACGATGTAACAGTGCATAATAACGGCCCATGACAACATCCAAGGGTTCGTGATTTCCTTGCTTCCATCCTTGGATTTGCTTTCACAGGTTGATACTTATCACTAAATAGTTCTAGCATCATACTCCACCTTCGAATGAATTTCAGTTCTTAGGACCGGTACTAGCTTTTCGCTTCTTTTACTAGTGTCCTTGGGAACAAATTTAGCTTTTTCCATTCGTTCTTGATGTTTTGCAAGGCACATTCATCGTGAAATGCTTGTAAGTGATTTTGAGGATCAGCGTTGTATCCCCCCTCAAATCGTGGGATGTTATTCATGTCTAACCTCTTGATCCTACTATCTTTTTGATGCCTTATGGGAATTCTTACGACCTCCGTGATATCTAACATGCTTCAGGTTGTGAGTAGGGGTTCTTTGTGATCATTTCGTTCATAGCATCAGTGATGTCTACGTGGTTTCCTACTCTCCCTTCTTCTATCTCATGATTCTCTAGAGTGCCCTCATCCTCGTTCTTGACTCTCTTATCAAGGTTTCTCACTCTATTTACCTTTATCCTAACGGTTAGGTTCCGTATGACTGCGTCCTGATACTGAAGGAGAGGGTGAATATGACGATGAAGGTGAAGAAGAAGGAGAACCATTGCCATAACAATGTTTCCTACCTTCTCTTCCGTGGTCTCGACCTCGACCATGATTACGATCATACTGCCTATCCTTATCATGTGTTTATGTTCCCTCATTGAACACTTGGTGTTCATGGGGATCAGAACTAGGGTTGTGAACCATGGAGTGAAGGTTCTGATACACCACCTCCTAACCATTGTTAGAAGGGGGAACATCATTTGGTGGGGAACCTGTTGAAACTGGTTCACCATCTCCAATTTCGCTTAAAATGTGTGGCACGTTATGGGGCCATTTACTCTTCAAAGATGTATGATATCTCTCCTATTGCAAGTCCCTTTGATGTTGTGCTTCTATGGGATGGTAGTCCCTTGTGTCATGGTCACATGCAACGTACTCTACGTACTATTGTGACATGCCTATTCGTGCGAGAACACGAAGGAGCATGTTGGGGACTGCTCAGTTTGGAGGCAACACTATGTTACCCTCCAAGTCTCTCCAACGTAGTTGTTCATCTTGATGGAGAATAAAGGTAAAGTCAGGTACATATTCATCATGATGAATATATACCACATAGAACTGTTGAGGAACAGGTGGATCTTGGTTACGTGTGTTGTGCCGCCGACTGTCTCTTGTGTTGGTCCTAGGCGGTGAAGTGCTTTTGTGCGAAGAAGAAGACATTTTTGTCTTGTTTGGTGTGCTAATTACCGTTGTCTTATTTTTCTTTTCATCAACCCTAAGGGTTCGTTCTAACGTCCCAACGATATGAATGATCTCCTATGTTCTACGTAGCGCAAAAACAACTAAGTCCCCGGCAACGGTGCCAATGATGAGTGGCGAGGTACCCCTACACTCAACCATACGAATACAAGCATTTCACATGCGATCCAGTCAAACTCCAAGGACTAACTGCTTACGCGCCTTAATGGAACACTTAAGGTTAATCAATCGTTGTCTTCCCAAACTTACTTGTATTGTCATGGTTGTATGGTTAAGTAAGCTTGAGGTATATGATTTTTATATCTTTTATCTTTTTAATGTCTTATGCTAATAGGGGAAGGTGAAGAGAACTAAGTGACTAACTTTCATTAACTATTCACTAACTAAGTTCTAATTTTCCTAGCACTAGTATCCGTTCCCACTTGTCGCACACACCCTGAACCAATGCAACACTGTTGGGATTACCACATGCTACTCGTTACTGGGTTACCAAGCATTACACACATACTCAAAGCGGTCATACTGAGTGCACTTAACTATGAGAGTCAAGGGTTGAGAGAGATTAATTATCTAAGAAAGCATTTAAACATTTAACAATAATTAATTCCTATTTAGCTTAGTCCACATGTTGCAAGGTTTATCATAAAGTTCATCTTTATTGCCATACACAAATGTGTGCTCAGGTAAAATTTGCTCGAATAAAGATCCATTCACTTTAAGACTCCTACTGCGGGCACATAGAAATTATTCTAACTGTGGAATCATAAAACTATAAGAGTTTGGCTAAGGGTCTAAATCTAAGTGCCTAAAACAAGGAAAGCTGCCTCTTATTTATAAACATTGCGGCGAGCCGCAATATCGTGTACGATATCGCGAGGGCGGCGTGATATCGCAGCTCACCACCATACCTATCCACTATTTGTAATCAAATAAACTTTTTCCTCATTTTGTTTGACTCAAGGATAAGTTTTTATTTAGTTCTGGAGGTATGATGAATTGTGGTTTACTAGGCCCCAATATCAGGTACACGATATTGGGTACGCAAAATTGCAGCTTGGATACGATATAGTATACACGATATCATGATTTCTGTGCTAGCCTATAAATATAGCACTTAGACACATAGCAAGAACACAATTTTACATCATTAGTTAGCTCTTTTTGTCAATTTTTAGTTTTCAGTTCTTTCCAAGTACATGCCTACAATGTGATGCTTGTAATTGTACAGAACCTTTGTTCGAGTGTGACGTACTTGGACACGCACATAATCGGCAATAAAGATCGAGATTACTCCATCATTGTAGCATTCACTTAGCTTTTAATTTATTTTAATTATTCATTATTTATTATTATTTTCTTAGTTAATATTTCCTCTATTGTCATTTACTATTCCTGTTGTTAATGCGGAATGAGTATGCCTTAATGATGAACATTTAAGTGTAACTACGTAGTAACCTAGTAGCATATCAAATAGTGCTCCAAGTGATGTGTGCTTGGTAATCTCAAAAGTAGTACATGAAGTCCAAGATGCATATGGATGATTAAGAATGGATTCTCATCGCACTTAGGCTAACTTAGATCTTATTTTCTATTACCCATTAGCTTAATTAAGTTATGTCTTATTATCCTTAGGAGTAGCATAGTAGTAGGAACTGTATTACACACCTCACTTTGGACTAAACCATACGTGACAAAGCAATTACTAGTCCAAGTGTGAAGATAGTGAATTGCGATCAACGTATAACTATCTAGGTGCCACAACTAGTCCATCCACGAAGTTCAACCGGATCACCCATACACACTCATATTTGTATGGTTGAGCGTAGGGATACCTCACCACTCATTAATGATTGTTTTATTCACAAGTGAGCTTACATAATAAAGAAAATGAAAACAAAAAAATATAAAAATTTGAAAAAAATCGAAAAAATTGTATCAAGAAATAAGAAATTGACAAAAAATTGTAAAAAAAAAAATGGAAAACACTTATGAATCCTAAAGATTAGAATGGGGGGTGTCCCCCACGACTAAACATTTGGCCATGACAAGGATTAATAAGCAGATAGATAGGATCCATGCATGTATGAGACATTGGTAACCGTTCATTCCCAAGCCACTGGGTGTCTTTTGATGTTGCAGTGGCTAGGTGGACAAATAGTTGGTCACATACTTGATTGTTAAATCTATGGTGGGTCAAGGTATGAGGTGTGGTAACATGACAGATGTTTGGCCCATGACTACATCCTTGATCATGATATGGTATGCATGGATTTGTTGTTCTTCCCATGCTTGTAGATTCATTGCTTGGGTTTGGAATTGAAGTAACAATGGCTAGTGGCCCTTGTGTAGGATCAAAGGACAATGGTAGTAAAAAGAAACGCATTGCACTAGATTGGCATTGTGCTAGTTCAGACAATGTGGTTAGTCCATGAGTGTTTTGCTTCCACCTACAGCCCTTCCTAGAGAAAGGATGTTTCTGAGTTTGCAATGGGAACCTACTAGTATCAACATTTCTATGCACATTCACAGCACAAGTGGCATTTTTTTGTGGATAGTGTGGTGCCAAACCTTCCTGTGTTACCGGTAGTGGCATGTGATGAGATGGAGCATGAGACTATCGAGGGTAGGATGGATGGTAAGAGGCACAAGGTGGTGATCCCTCAAGGGATTTCATGGGTTGATGGTACTTGGGAGAGTGATAGTGGCAATTTAAAGTAGAGGATGTAGAGCTATTTGGAGAAATAGGGTGTTGAACATAATATCCATGCAGTTTCAACGGATGGGAAAGATAGGGCATATTTTGTGGTGACCTCCACCATAATTATGGTTATTGCCACTTTAGTAGATAACAGTGTTGAGGCTGGTAATAAATCCCCCTAGGATAAGATGGTTGGTTATGGGGCTATCTATAAGTACCGTGTGGGAAAGGAAATCTCTTGAGCATGTGCTTTTGTACAAACTTTGGGTTTAATGCACTTGCCCAATGCTCATGTAGATGCCACAAGACTAGAAAATGGCCCTTTGGATGGTCATGTATGTAAATGTCACATCCATTATCTTCGTCTATGATTAAGTTTATAGCCTCACTTCCTTCAACCATTTTTCTTATTTGCTGAAAAGTCTTCCTAGCTGTTTCTTGGTTTTGTATCCTTTGTTTATTATGATTTCCTAGTTTGTTTTGCATGATATTTTCCTCAACCATCTTAATGAAAGTTATAACATTTTCATATATCCACTTTAACATCCTCTTAAACTTTGCTTCAAGTTCATCAATAGACTTATGCATTAGCAAGGTTTGTTGTAGGATCACCATATCGAGAGTGGTCTCTTTCTCCAAACCATAGATATGGACCTCCTTCTGTTGAAAATTTGGGCCCCACTAATATTTCTTAATGTTCTCCCATTTGCATATCTCTCCTTCTTCTTTTGCCACACACCCAATTAGCTCTCAAATTTGATAGGTTTGTAGCTTGTATAATTGAACTGGAGCATACATCCTAAGGATCTCCCTGGTTTCATTATGAATCCAATCTATGATGTGGAAGAGTTGCCTTTCCTTAGAGAAACCATGGCCTAGGCATCTATTTAGTAGAGAATAATATCTATCTAAGGCCATGTCCAAGGGTTCATGTTGTTCTTGTCTCCATCCTTGGATCTGTCTCCTCAAGTTAGACACCCTTACATAGGTTTGGTATTTCTCGTTGAAGAGTTCCAACATTGTGGACGACCGTTGGATTGAATTTGGTTTCAATGATCAATACCACACTTCAACTCTATCAATTAGTGTCCTAGGAAAGAGTTTGAACTTTTGTCATCCACTTTCAATGTTTTATGAGATACAAGCATCATGGAATTCCTGTAAATGATGTTGTTAATCTGCATCATAGCCTCCTGCAAACTTAGGGATATTATTCATATCAAGCCTGGGTAGGTGACTCTCTTTCTCATGCTTACGAGATATCTTAACTGCCTTTGTGATTTCTATCAAGCTCTTAGTGGCCAACAAGGATTCATTGTCATCAAACAGGTTGTGATGAAAATTTCTATTTGGTTGATTGTGATGATTTTTTCTATGTTCATGTTGATAACGGTGAGTGTTCCTATGGGTTCGATTTTTGTTTCTATTCCGACCCTTTAGTGGAGCCTTATCTCCATACCTACTTTCATCTTCATTAGAACTAGATGTTGAAAGGGAAGAGGAAGATGAGGAACTAGAAGGATTGCCATGGCTTCTATGATGTTTCCCAAGGTCCCTTGATTTCTCCTTTCTAGATTTCGAGAAGGCCCTAGGTCTTGGGGCCTTCCCTAGTCCAGGACTTACTTCATCTCCTCTAGGATTTTCTATCTTAAGTGAATGTAGTCCTTAAGTGTCATCAAGGTGGTCATGAATATATGAAACCCCAGCATGAGGTTCATCACTCCAATTTTCTTCATCATATATCTTGTTATTTCTCCAGTGAATGCTTTCGCTATATAATGCATTATCACTTCCTTGTGAAAGACACATTATTTCTAGTAAATGATGTGTGTGATTTAATATTTTTTGAGAGATATATTGATAATGTGTTTACAGTGATTATGTATAATATAACTAATCTAGATAATTAGCACCATCCTCAACAACAACGCTAATGATGAGTGGCAAGGTACCCCAATGTCCAACCATACGAATCACAAGCGTTCGTGCATGATCTGATCGAATTCTATGGATGGGACTAATTGTGCATCTAAATCATTATGCTTTGATCGTAGTTCGTTATCTTCCCACTTGAACTAGTGGTAGCTTTGTCATGTATGGTTTAGTCAAAAGCGAGGCATATGATGATGTCTAATCCTATGCTACCCCTAATGACAATAAAGTGATAGATTAATTAAGTTAATGAATAATGGAAGGTAAAATCTAACTAGCCTATGTGTAGTGAATATCTGTTCCTAATCATCCGCACATGTCTTGGACTTTGTATAACCACTGCTAAAATTGCCAAGCATACATCATTGGGTTTGCTAAACAATCCACTATTGGATTACCAAGTAATTACACTTAAGCACTGATGATTAGTCGTACTCATTCCGCTTAATAACAGGAATCACAAATAGCAATAAAAAAATTTAACTAAGGGAAACAGTAAATAATTAAATAATTAAAGCAATAATAATCTAAGTGAATGTTGCAATCATGGAGGTAATCTTGATCTTTATTTTCAGTCATATAACATGTCCAAGTATGTCACACTCAAATAAGAATGTCATACAATCACAAACATCACACTACAGACATCCACTGAGAATAATAAAACTTTAATTCAGAAATCTAAGAATGACTATCAAAAATCGACAACTAAAACTCCCTCCCAACCGTGCACCCAAGTGTTGTATTTATAGGCTAGCACGAAAGATATGATATAGGATATCCAACATCATTTCTTGGGACCCGATATTGTGTATCTGATATCAAAGCCTTGATATCAGGTATCCAATATTAGGGCTGACACAACCATGACTCATCAAGACCTATAAAAGAGTTAACTCGAATGCCTTAGATTATACCTTTAAAATCCTTAGCTTTAGTGGTTAGTTTCAAAACTTTGTTTTTTTTCTTTGAAGTTTGTGTTTCCAAATTCAAATGGGAGGCTACCTTTTGGATTTTGTCCTTCCTTATCATGGACTTTGAAAGGATGATCCTCTCCCTTCTTATTTCTTCTCTTTGTTGGTTGGCAAACTTTTTCATTTTTAGACAAGTTTTTTGCTCAGGTTCCTTGTCCTTAGTGAATCAAAATGTTAAAATATGTGGATGCCAACCTCATTTTTTTCAATGTAGCTATGTATGAAATTTGAAAGCTCTGTGCAATGCTAGTTTTATTTGGTTGATGCACAAGGCTCATGGTCAATTTGTAAAAATTAAAGTTAATGGAAGTTAATTATCCCTCCTAATGATTTCAATGTATTGCTAGCATCCTTTAATATTGTAAAAACTATGGGTTATAATTTCTTCCCAAGGAAAACACACAATGCATCATGAGATCATTTGAAATCCTTTATGTTTCAAATTCTCAAGTGTTAAAATTACCCTATGTTCAAGAAGCCAATTGAAAAAATGAACTTTGGGCCTACAGTAAGGCTTCCAAAGTTGACTTTACTAAATGCTTTTATAAAAGAAAAAAGAGATCATTACCCATAGCCTCAATGCTCATTTCACAAAGCTTCTTTCCCACAAGGAGCATTAGATAATGTCAAAATCCAATTATCCCTAGTAACATGTGAAAAAGAAAATACCCTTCCCTTTGATAAAAAGAGGAGCCATTTGACTAAGTAATCCATCAAGAGGCATAGCTAATAGGAGATCTTTGCATTTTTCATTAGTAATGCTAGGAGAGTCCAAATCTCTTTTGAACATAGATAATAAACTAATAAGAAGATTCCCAAACTCTTAAGAAAGAAGAGCTCCAAAGGAAATTTCTTTTCAAAACTATAGTTCATCCCAACTCTAAATGGAAAAATCAAGATGTCAATATCAATAATCCCAAACCTCCAGTTATCCAAGGATTAAAAAAAGGTCTATCCCCCTAGATGAAGCATCTTACAATAGAAGCCTATGAAGTGGTGTTTAAAAGGCCATCATACTTCTCTTGTATTCAACTAATCCATGGTTTCTCTTTATTAGATCACACTTCATATGCAAGCTTAGTTATGAGAATGTTGCCCTACACTCTCATAGGATGGAGGCCATAACCCACACTACCTTTGATTATGCTACATTCTTCCATTACATCAAACGAAATTGATGTCTTTCTTGTGTTTCCTTATACAGGAGTGTATGCACAATTGTACCAATTAAGTCAACAACACTTACCAGGGGACCCAACATTGACATAGTATCTATTAATATGCTTGACACAACCACCTTGGCCAATGTAACTTTGCTTGTTATAGACAAAAGCAACCCCCTCCATGGTAAAAGTTTCCATTGTAATTTAGATAAGGTAGGTTTTTAATAATTCACCTTCTTAGCATTATTAAAAAAAAAAAGATTTCCCTAGATAATTAAAAGAAAAGAAGCTAACTAAAAATGTACGTTTAGACAAGCCATTAATTTAATTATTATGAAAATGGGAGGGACTTCTACTAATGATTTGGTAATAATGAGGTGTTATCTTCGTGGTGAGAGTCTTGGCTTGGTAACCCTAGGGCACAAGTTTAATTCCATTGTATAGTATTTAGTTATAAATTTAAAAAAATGGTAAAAATAATGTTGAAAATGCTCCAATAGATTTAAGGGGTCCTAGTAGACATAAGTAAAAAATAAAATATTTAGTTTCAATTTTAGATTTTTGGGCATGAGTTTAGGATCTCGATCATTACTGCAATTATGTAGAAGACATTGTGTTATGATTGGAGGCCACATGATAAACATGGTTGGAGAGGAATCAGAGGAATCATTACATTTTTTCATGCAATAATGCACACTTCCCCTTTGTTGTAGCTATTAAACATCTACAATATTATGAATGATGGATGGATTTGCATTAATTCAGTATACCATAGCTAGTGTGTCCATTGGTTAAGCACAAACTTGTAGTTCATGTGGACTTGAAAGGTAATGAGCGGTGAGGTACCCCTACGCCCAACCATATGAATCACAAGCGTTCACACGTGATTTGGTCAAATTCCAAAGGCTGTGAGCAATTACGCATAGTATTCTAGCCATCAAAATCCTAGTTAGAACGATCATTGTCTTCTCAACCTCACTTGTGACATTCTAGAACGATGGTTAAGTGAGACTAAGGCATATGATTTTTATGTGTTTTCTTTTATTCTTAATATTTAATTCTTCTAATATAGGGAGTAAAAGGGCTAGATAATTGAAGATTTCACTACTCTATCACTCAACTACTCCTAGCATAAGCAGCCGTTCCCATCCTTCATCCACATCCCAAGCATGTCCTAATCACTACTGGTTTGCCAAACGTTAAGCATCACTGGGTTCCCAAGTAGCAGATATATGTTCGGGGTGGTCGTGCTTATGTGTTCTTGTGGACTTCTAAAATTTAATGTGGCTATAAAGCAATAATGGAAGCATGAAAATTATTAAAGTATTAAAATATTAATGCTTAAGTAATCTAGTTCAAATGTTGTAGGGAATGTTCAAAAACCTTATCTTTATTGCCGTTCATGCTAATGGGCTCAGGTACATTAGTGCTCGAATAAAGAGCCATACACTCTTCGAACTATGTCTGTGGGCACTTGGAAAATAATCTAACTCCTACAAAAACAAACTGCAAGAGCTTCGCTACAACTTGAACAAAAGGCACCATAAATGTGCCAGTATAGTAGAAAATGGACTCTACATTAATGAGGCCATGTCAACACTTGGAAAGATGTGTCGACGGGGTCACGTCTACACAGCCACGTTAACGAGGCTTCGTCGATGTGGCCCAGTCGACGCAATGGACTTGATGCTTCATCATACCCCAACAACTGAGTGAAAACTCATCCTTAAGTTTGTTACAATTTGGAAGGTATGAGGTAACTAGTGACACACATAGCAAAACATCTCAATACACCCACTGATGCTAGCAACACACCAAGTGCCCGAGTGTACAGAAAAATTTACAAAGCTATGGTGTTCGTGGATAACAAAATTAAACACCTTGACAACAACCCCACCGAGATGCTGAAGTTGTTGAAGAAGGTCATACAATTCCTAGTGGTAGTGGTTCTGATGGGCCCTCACTAGCTTCAGGTGCATGTGGTGGTTGAGATGGTGGTTATGGCTATCCTGTAGCTATTGCAACTTCTAGAGGCAATTGAAAAGCCTCCAACAAAGCCCTCATTTTGTCTTCTTTACTTCTAGGGTCATTCACAATCCAAGCGGCTTTGCCAATGTGTGCCAACACAGGAACATCCCAAGGACATGGAAGTGCAGGGAAGATCTCGTTTAAATTGACAAACCAGGCTACAAACTATTTTCATTCGATGTCGAATGCTTGGACTGATGCTTGCAACTGCTGGTAGTCATCCCTACATCGGGCCAAGTTCTCCGCAATAGAGCATTACCCTTCAAAGTGACTGCGAAGAACTTTGAGTTTTGCATTTGCTATTTCCAACTTTTGCTTTGTCTCTTTATGCACCTTCAACTCACCCTCATATAACGAATACAAGATGGCCACTTGCTTCTCAAGGTTTGACCACGGCCTCCCAATTGTAAGCATGGCTAGGTTTGCATAACAAAGGCTGGCTAGTTCCATATATTCTATCATTTCTTCAATTTGTAGCTCCTTGAGACAAATCTCAGCTTGGTTGTAGGCATTTAATCCATCAAATATGGGTTGCCATACCTTGCCTCCTTCCTTGAGCTACTAGAGGGCTTGATTCATCTTAGCCTTTGCGACTTAGATTTCTTTTTCATTAATCTCTTCCTGCAAACCCACTTGGTCCCTGCAGTGATTTTTCACTTGTTCAAACTTGAGGGCCTCAATCTTCCAAGCGGCAATTTCAATGGTTGTCTTCTGTCACAAGGCTTGGACTTCCTCCATTAACAGGTTGCAATTTTCAATAGCCAATCTTCTCACATCAATGTTTATCCTAGCCAGCTCCTCCTACTGTTGGTGAATAAAATCCTTCATTTACTGATTTTGGAGGCCAACATTGCTCAAGCAATGACCGTCTGCGGTCAACCCAACATTCTCCTAGTGAACCTCTGCCAAGTCCTTATTTTGATAATAAGAATTGGCTTCTACTAAGGACTTGTCGAAGATCATCGACTCCCACTCGTACTTGACCTTCTGAAGCTTGGTTTGAAGCTATTGAAAAGCTTCATCTTTAGTGACTTTATGGTTGAGTATAGTCAGATCAGCAAGTTGGGCCCTCAGTTGGGCAACTTCTGCAACTAAGCATTGATTGTCTACCTGAGCTACATCTAGTTGCCCCTCTAGGATGAGGCACTTGCCCTTTGATGAGAGTAGCTTCGACTAGGTTGCAATGATGTTGTTTGGAAGGTCGAAGACATCCAGAAGCAGTTGCCCAGTTCCCACCAGTCGATCCAACAATTCTTCATGTTATGCTACATTGAGTTTGCCACTCTGAGTACCTACGAACATCTACGCATCTTTAAGCCCATGTACATCTAGTACAGGTGCTGCAGGTGCATTGAGAGCTGTGGCGATTGTATCAGCAACCACTTTCGTCATGACTTCCTATCCTTGGTGTTGCATTACCAAGACAGTTGCCTCTTCACCCTCCTCCAAGTGCACCAATAAAGTAGCAGCATTCCCTAAAATTTATAGGAATAATTGTTACGTCAATGACACCATTATTTCTCGGGCGCTAGGGTCTATTCTTGTGGACACCTGTGTTCGCATGGCCAAAAGCATCGACCCTACCCTCTCCAACAGGCTCAAGGGAGCACGATACACTGAAGGGTCTCCACCACCATTGGTTCTTGCTTGTTGCTCCTATTGACATAGAAGTGACTATCAGATCTCACATATGTGCTCTATGATCGTGCGTGAGTCTAACCCTATTGCTTATGCAGACGGTGGAGGTGCTGGTTTCTCTTCCTCCATTCTTGTTGTGGTAGGTGTTTTATCTCTGATCATTTCATGCCATGAAGCAATTGGAGCATGACAGAGTATGTCATTTGCATATCATGTTATCCCTGCCCGTTTGCACAATTTTTGATTAGGCAAGGAAAGGGCAAAGCTTTCCTTCCACATTCATTTTCCATGAATCATTTCTCAATTTCAAAGAAGAGTAACTATGGAAGGTTGATAGGAAATTTTCCACTTAAAGCGGCACATGCACGAGCAAAGAAGGTGGTGATTTTACTAGGTCTTACCATTGGATTTAAGTGGTAAGATGCAATTTTGGAGTAAACTCTTTCTACAGTAGTCAATGTGCCGAACTCCTTACGATCTACTCCATAGCATCACCTGGTCCACTCCACTTTCACCTCAGGGTCTACTTGTTTTGAAATTTCTACCATGTAAGCCCCATTCTCAAGCAACCCAAGAGCTTGCATGATTACCTCTACTGAGTAAGACACATGGATGTCTTTGATTCTTGCGTGATTGGATTTAAGTGGTAAGATGCAATTTTGGAGTAAACTCTTTCTGCGGTAGTCAATGTGCTAAACTCCTTATGATCTACTCCATAGCATTTGTTGGTCCACTCCACTTTCACCTCGCAGTCTACTTGTTTTGAAATTTCTACCACATCAGCCCCGATCTCAAGTAACCCAAGAGCTTGCACGATTGCCTCTACCAAGTAAGACACATGGATATCTTTAATTTTTACTTGTGACCCCAACTGTCGATTTGTCTAGAAAAGATAGGTTTTCCCCATATACGACTCACCACTGGACATGATGATTGGCCACATGGGAGAAGTTTGCAGCTGAGTTCTAACTTCTTCTAGTGCATTTTCTAGGAATGGTCCAAAGTTTAATTCTTGAAGGACCATCTGTTGCAGCTCTTTCAACTTGATAGCTTCAAGGGAGGCCCTAGTTAAGGTGACCTCAAGCCGTGGCACTCTCACCAGAGTCTCATCCCCACGCGATTGTTTTGTGGGGACCTCTTCTTCAGGGATCTAACAAATAGATTCCACATAGGGTTCCTTACAGAGAGAGCTAGTTGCATGTGAGCCCTCTGCATGCTCTTGAGGTCACGTGCCCTACCCCCTTCCAATCCTAGGTCACTTTTCTCGAGGTTGTGATGGTCCTTCCTCCCTTAAACACCTTGGTTTTAGTGCCATCTACAATCACAACATAACCACAAATTATAATGTGTGCGTTGTGTCCAAGATGACAATAATATATCTCTCATGATGGCCCAGCCATGCCCAGCTATGACAGTGACACATGCATTTTGTTAGATCTAGGGTGGTGTATGTATCGGTACACATGGTATCCTAGAGTGTAGTTGAAGGGTTATGAGTTAAAGCGAATTTTTTTTGAGTTAAATCTAATTCTTGGATTAACCCTAAGAGACATTTTGACTAACCCTAGGAGGCATTAAGTCTTCGATGCATTAAGTCTTGGGTTAGCCATATTGGCACAATATACAAAATCATGGGCCCCCATGACATAGACCATACCTCTAGTAGCAAAAGCATGAAGGCATGAGTAGATGTGGACAAGCGGTAGGAAGGTTATGTGCTCAAGAAGGAGATTGGATGTGGAAAACTTGAAAAAGTCCCCTAGCGTTATGAGCACATGGACAAAATTTTAAAGCACAACGCACATATATACAGTAGTTTGGGCACTACATCGATAAGGCCACGTAAACAGGGCTACGTATATGGGGCCGCGTTGACGCAGCTATTCTGCTACGTTGACCACTGTTGACCAATGAATGAAAGGCCAAAATCTACGAATATTAGCACAAAATTTGAGCCATTCGAAAGCTTAGAGACCTGAGAACATCATGAAACAAAAAGGAAGGGATATCAAGTGCAAAAGAAGAGTCAAATTCAGGAGAACATCATAATAGGGAGCTTGGGCAATGGAGGGCCCCACAATGGATAGCATAGAAACGAGTGCGATATTATATCAAAGCAGTAGGAGATTAACAAGTAGAACCAAAGGATATGCAAGTGGCTCCTCCCAATAGTAGGCTTAGGCCTTGTTTGCCCTTGCACATCTTCAACCGAGGAGTCCGTGGGCCCCTTAGTTAATGGTCACCGAGGATTAATACTCATATCTCTGAGAACCAACCAAAGGATTACAAGTACCAGCAAACCAAAATACATGGTCGAAACATGAAATCAGTAGTGAGGTGAGGAACGAAGAGCAATGGATGAGGAGGAGAGCATGTGGAAGGAAGCACCAAGGTCAAGATTGATACAGTCCCTTTGTGAAGTATGTGGTTAAGTGACATCGCAGTGATGGACTAATACTAACCCATCCACTTAAGACATACACATGCCCTCAGAGACTAAATCCCATTCCTAATAGAGAAGGAAAGTGAAGCAGGAAGTAAGGAAGGGTCTTAGTTAGAGGGGACCATCAAGCCTGGGTAACATGGCTTTCAAGTCCCATAACTAGTGCTTGTAGCCTGTTATTTGATCCAAGGGATGTGCTTTGAATTCCCATTATTATGTGTTTTTCTTTCTTTCTTTTTGAATGGGAACCACACCATGCAATGATATATTGGTTGGTCCAAGGGGTGTTCTTTGAATTACCATTGTTTTTTTTTCAAATGGGAACCACACCATGCAAGGACATGTCAGCTTCCTGTTATTCGTGACCATGGAATGGGAAGGAATCCTTGAGGACAAGAATGCACTAGAGATCATAGGAGGATACGTGGTCCACCACATCCCCTTGAAGTCACACCTTGTTCCTTACCACTCGGATCCTTCCCAAGTTTGGAATCCACCAAGGTCAAAGATTTATTGGAGTTGATTAATGGAAAAGGGACTGTACTTCTCTTGATCCCGAGATACCATAGAAAAGTGTGAGTGGTTAGATGTCATGGACTCACTGCTTGTTACATGAAAAAAAGTGTAACTTAGTTTCCTAAAACCAAAATGCTAAGGTAAGAACTAGATATAATAGGCAACCCATAATAAGCACGCCACTGTTGGGCGCAACCATCACACCATTGCATCTTATGGAATTAAGACGGAATCCTATAGTTCATGGAAAGGTTTTAATTGTTGCATATTGACCAACTGTGTTTTTGTTGGGTCTTTAGGTTTGTGTATGAGTAGGGCCCTAGATGGAAAGGTCTCGAAAACAATAAAATGTCCCTCCCATAATGTTTGAAACTTGGTTCGCAGTGGCACATGTGTGGGGTTCCAATAAAGAACCTTATCTCCACATTGAAATGTTACCTTCCAAATCCTAAGGTCATGATGTTATTTGTTATATGCCTTATGCACCTCATTTGATGACAAGGCTACTAATTGATTCTCATCTAGCACATTTAAGTTGATGAGTTGTTCTCATTATGCTAGGGATAAGTCAAGACCTAAGTCACTTGCAGTGGATAGTATTCGGAGTTCTACCTAAATCAAGAGCATTGGTAGTTTTCCATACACCAACTCATAAGGGGAGTAGCCTATAAGAAGTTTCTAGGTTGAGCGGGAGGTCTAGAGGGCATCATTAAGTTTTGTGCTCCAATCCCTCCTATATTTGCTAATCGTCCTAGTTAGGATTTTTGTAATCTCCCAGTTTGTAACTTCGGCTTTCCTGTTGGCTTGGGGGTGATAGGGTGTTGTTAATTTATGTTCTACTCCTAAACGCTACATGAGTTTACAAAAAGTAGCACCCGTGAAGTGACTGCCGTTATCTGAAATGAGTACATGCAACACCCCAAACCTGTTCACGATTTCCTGTTGAACAAACCATGCGGCTATGGTTGAGGAATAGTTGGTGACAGCTGTCACCTCTGCCCACTTGGTACAGTAGTCCACCACAATAATGATGAAATCCTTCCCATTTGACATGGGTGCGATGGAACCCATGAAGTCGATGCCCCAAATGTCGAAGGGTTCTAGTGGTTGAATCCACTATTGAGGTCCCTCCATTCTCATCATCATCCCACCATCTCTTTAACACTGATCATAGGAGTGAATGAACCATTAGGCATGTCTGAAGAGTGTGGGCCAGTAGTATCCTGCGAGTAGGATCTTAATGGCTATGCACCTTCCTGCATAATGGCCCCCACAAGGGCCCTCATGAGCATCTTAGAGGATGTGCAATTGATCTGCATCAGGGATGCACCATCGAACTAAACCATCCACACACACCTTGTAAAGGTGTCCATTAATTTCCATGAAGTGCTTGACTCTATGAAGAAACTGTTATTTCTTTCGATGATCCGACTCCTTTGGTAGCTTTTCTGTAACAAGATAGGTAAGGATGTCATCAAACCAATTCAATTCTGTGAGGGCCTCCTTCGTGATTGCTCCAGCAAAGAGAAGTTCATCTGGAAACTAGTCAAAGAGTGGGCTCTCCCCCTCCATGTTGTCCTATCATAACCAAGACAAGTGATCAGTAAACACGTTCTCAATTTCCTTTTTGTCTACCATAGTAAGATCGAATTCTTGAAGGATCACGAGCCACTGTATGACATGAGGACTCACCATTGGTTTGTTCATAAAGAATTGGATGACACTATGGTCTATATGTACAAACACCTTGTATTCGAGTGCATAGTGTTAAAACTCTCCAAGGCGAACACCACTACCATTAATTCCTTTTCGGTGCTGGTGTAATTTAACTGAGCACTCACAATACTTCAGCTTGCACAGTGGATGTAATATGGACACTTCTGGTCATCCAACTACATGAGCACAGCTCTCAATGCATAGTTAGATGCATCCATCATGATGTGAAATGGTCTGGACCAATCAGGGACTCATAGAATTAGAGTCTCTATGAGTTTCTACTTCAGCATTAGAATGCAGATTCACATTCCCCAGTCAAGACAAACAGGATGTCTTTCTTGGTCAACTCCACCAATGGCTTGGCGATCTTCGAAAAATTTTTAATGAAGCGCCAATAGTAGCCAGTGTGTCCAAGGAATGATCAGATGTCCCTTACAGTTCTCGACTGATTGGTAATTCCTTGAATGACCCTGATTTTCTCAAGATCCACTATAATCCCCTCTTATGAAATTCAATGCTCTAAAATAATGCCTTCTTGGACCATTAGGTGGCTCTTTTGCTAGTTGAGCCATAAGTTAGTTTCTACACATCGCTTCAAAACTTGCTCAAGACAATCCAAGACCTGCTCAAATGTTGCCTCATAAGTGGAGAAGTCATCCATAACAACTTATACACCATTATCGATTTGCTGTTGGAAAATGTTAAGGACAAGGCGTTAGAAGGTTGCAAGCACATTACATAGGCCAAAGGGCATCTTCCTGTATACGAAGGTCCCCCAGGGACTTGTAAATGTTGTCTTGGTTTGGTCCTCTGGCACAATCTTGATTTGGTTACAGCCATTGTAACCATCCAGGAAGCTATAGTAACAATGCCTCTAAATGGTATCCAAAACCTAGTCCATGAATGGAAGTGGAAAATGATCCTTAAATGTTGCCATATTTAGTAATCAAAAATCAATACAAATCCTCCATTTGCCACCCTTTTTGGCACAATCATGAGTGGGCTAACCCATTCGCTATCCGCAATGGGGTAGATGAATCTCACCTTTAGCAATTACTCAATTCCATCCTTGACAATCTATTTAAGTTTGGTATTTAATCGTCTTTGCAGCTATCTTCATGACTTCATGGAGAGGTCGATATAGATTCAATGTTGGCATACCCTAAGATTAATCCCCATTAACTTAGGATATGACATTGTAAAGGCAGTCAACCACTTGTTCACCATTCGTAGCAACTTCTTTTTTTGCTTAGAAGCAAGGGTGGCACTAATTATTACCGGCTTACCATTTTGCAAGAATGCATATTCCAAATTGACCGGTAAGGGTTTTAGTTCTAGGGGCTCCTATTTAAAGCTTTTAGGAATCTGCAACTTTCCCCAATTAGTAGCATCATTAGTAGTAGAAACTTGTTGATGGACCTGTTCCAATTCATCTATGCTCTCCATATAGGTACATACAAGGCTCTCAAAGGGTTTCATGCATAGGGTGCCACTATCAAAATTAGTGGTTAGCCACTGGGTGCCATCTTGATTGGTGGTTGCTACATACAGGCATCGTTGAATTTGTGATTCAATAGCACACTGACTGCATGCTTGAATGGATGTCCACTTAACAGACCAAAGTTGTTACACACAGTTGCACTCAGAGTCACTGTACACGATGCATGGAACACGCTTCTTCTCGATCTTCCCAAAAGGATTTTCCTTGGAAATTTCAAGGGAGAGATCTCAAAGTCCTAAACGTGCATCCACCATGTTGAGCCATGCTCTTCCCATTATAATCAGGAATTCCCCCTTAGTATTATCGACATAGATCACCAAGAAATTAGCAGGGTCATACCACCCAAAAACGATGGTCACAATATCTGCTACCAATCCCAAGGGAACAGTAATGGATTAGTCTACCAACTCGAGCAGAATGTTGCTTTCCTTTAACGGAGGTAGGTTCCAAGTCTTATACATATCATGTAAAATCAGGTTGACACCTAACCCTGAATCCAAAAGAGCTTTGCATGGCTTGTTTCCTGCTACCTGAAGGTATATGAGGGGGCTTCTCGGATCAGCCAATTTCTAAGGGAGATGACCCACCTTAATCGAGTCCATCACAACATGTGTTAACATGATGATTTGCATGTTGGAAGGCATTTAGATCGAAGGTTGCTCAAAGGATTGAGTGTCAAAAGTAGATGGAGATGCAGGGGCACTGGCCGCAGGTGAGTGAGCATGTGTTTAGGTTATTAAGTCAAAAAAAGAAATGTTTTTGTGGTTTTGATTCTAACTTGGTTGGCTAAGAAGCCAGTTGTAAATTGACGACCCTCATGGCATTACACTATTGTGGCTATGGAGGTATTTCCCCCTACATGGGCGAAGTAGGAGCTAGCTGAGTTAAGTGCTAATGGATAGGTATAGCAGAAGGAGGTGGTGAAGGATAGTGCAGATGTGGGTTTTCCCCCTTAGGTGATGGAGATTGGGCCTGAAAGTATTCTGGCAGGTAGTAATGATTTTGGAAGGTTGTGTGACTAGAAGAGTCTCACAGAGAGATTGGCTACTGAACGTAGTACCCATAAGGATCTGACTGTCGGTAAGGGTACTTCTACCTTGGGGGTGGCATCCCCCATGACTATGGGTGCTACCATTGCTAGTAGTGCTCATACGATTATGGTAGAGCTCCACTTGGATAATATCCCTACTGCTGGTGGAACTACCTGGAATTGCCTTTGGGATAAGGCAATCTTCAAGGTGTTTACCTTTTTGCTAAGCGAGGATTTAGAGCATACATCCCAAACTCTTGCAAATGTGACACCATGGGGCAACATCCCTTAGGATGTTTGTACTAGCATATGTTGCATCCATCGTCTTCCTTGGTGTCGAAGTCTGCAACTTGTTCTACTGCAACAACCTTGCCCTTACCTTTGTGGTAAGCACGTTCAGCCTCTTTTCTCCTTCGTCAATCCTGATCAATACTTTGTTCTTTGGATTCTTCTATGATTTTTAGAACACTATGGAATTTTTCATCCAAAGAATCTCACATCTTATCCACCTTGGCCAAAATTTCAAAAGTGAACTTTCGTATGGGTAAAGTCTTCCTATTCACCGCTGCATCTAGAGATGATTCCTCCTCATCTTCATCGAATCGGACTTCCATCTTTTGAATGGAAGGGTCCTGATTATATTCCTCTACACTTTCCTGCTTTTGTAGTTCTCCCTCTTCCTTGGCTATTTACTTGATTAATCACTGAAGCTGATGAGCCCTTAACTCAGATAGTTATCCTTGAGCGTAAATGCCAAGGGTCCTTGTCTCAAAACGGAGCCCATCTATGACATGGCAAAGTTGTTCCTGCTAAGAGTAGCCATGACCAAGGCATCAGTGCAACAATGAGGAATATCTGCTCATGGCTACATCCAAGGGTTTGTGGCTAGCTTGTTTCCATCCCTAAATTTTTCATCTTAGATTAGACACTTTGGAGTAGCTTTGGTACTTGTCATTGAAGAGCTCCAGCATTGTATCCCATCACCTGATTAATTCTAGCTCCAAAGACTGGTACCAGCTTTCTACTTCCTTGGTGAGTGTTCGGGGGAACAACTTGAGTTTCTGCTATTCATTTTCAATATTCTGCAGGGTGCAGGTATCATGAAATGCTTGCAGGTGAGTCTGTGGATTGCAATTATATCCCCCTTTAAATTTGGGGATGCTGTTCATATCAAGGCGCTTGATCCGACTATCTCTCAAGTGCTTGGTAGGTACGTGAATTGCCTCTACTATGGTGAGCATGCTTCAAGTGGAAAGCAGTGGTTCATCAAAGTCATGGTCTTGATGATGGCCATGGCATCTGTGATGGTCTCTGCTACCTCTCCTTTTATGAATGTGAGCCTCCCATGATCATCCACGCCCTTGGTCACAACGTTCTCGTCGATGTTCCCGATCATGTTGGTCTCGGTGATCACCATAATCATGATCCCTCCTACAATGGTTATGGTCAAATTCAAAACTTGATGAAGCTAAGGTGGAAATAGGAGAATGAGAAGAGGGAGAGGACTACCACTCCCACTATGTCAATCACCTCCTCTTTCATAATGACAGCCTCGATTTTCATGTCCATCTTCACCTTTACCATGATCTCCTCCAAGGGATCCCTTAGCATCCTGGAACTCTCGGTCACTTGAACCTTTACTTTGTATGATGGATCAGATGTTCTAACATGAGGGTAAAGATACAAAAGAATGGGGACCATGAGGAATAGGTTCCTCATCATCGTGTTGGGCCTGCAGGGACAACGGGTTGCTGGACCATTTGCCCTTTGCTCATTCATGGTGTTTTTCCTGCCGCAGGTTCCATTTACACTGTGCCTCATTTGGACGATAGTCCCGATAATCGTGATCCTCCATCATATACTCCTCAACTTAGTCCTAAATGCCCAATTTGGTAAGAGTTTGGAGTAGCATTCCGGAAACCAAACGATTGGGGGGTAATATAATGTTGCCCTCCATGTCTTGCCATCGCATCTACTCATCCTGATGCAAGATGAAGGTGAAGTTGGGTATATACTCATCCGAATGAGTATATACCACCCAACATTCCTAGGGCACTTGTGGGTTGGATTCATCTCACTTGTGAGAAGAAGACATATTGGGGTTAAACAACAAATAACTTGGTGTGCCTTCCTCTTTCCTATGTCATGTAGTGTGAGTAGATTTTGACGTAATGGGTTTGTTCCAACAAAGTGAGTGATGATCTCGCTAAGGTTAGATAGTGCATGAACGACTAATAGTCCCCGACAATGGTGCTAATGATGAGCAATGAGGTACCCCTACGCCCAACCATATGAATCACAAGCATTCATGCTTGATCCGATTGAATTTCAAAGATTGTGAGCACTTACGCACAGTATTCTAGCCATCAAAATCCTAGTTAGAACGGTCATTGTCCTCTCAACCTCACTTGTGACATTCTAGAATGATGGTTAAGTGAGACTAAGGCATATTATTTTTATGTGTTTTCTTTTATTCTTAATATTTAATTCTTCTAAACAGGAACTAAAAAGGCTAGATAACTGAAGATTTCACTACTCTATTGCTCGACTACTCCTAGCATAAGCAACCATTCCCACCCTCCATGCATATCCCAAACATGTCCTAATCACTACTAGGTTGCCAGATGTTAAGCTTCACTGGGTTGCTAAGTGTCAAACATATGTTCAAGGTGGTCGTGCTTATGTGTTCTCGTGGACTACTAAAACGTACTGTGACTATAAAGTGATAACGAAATCATGAAAATTATTAAAGTATTAAAATATTAATGCTTAAGTAATCTAGTTCAAATGCTATAGGGAATGTTCAGAATGCTTGTCTTTATTGCCATTCACGCCAATGGGCTCAGGTACATTAGCGCTCGAATAAAGAGTTGTACACTCTTCGAACTATGTCTACGGGCACATGGAAAATAATGTAACTCCTGCAAAAACAAATTGCAAGAGCTTCGCTACAACTTGAACAAAAGGTGCCATAAATGCAGCAGGTGCATGCATATTTATAGCAAAAAATGAACTCTACGTTGATGAGGCCACGTCAATACTTGGAAAGATGCATCAATGGGGTCACTTTGACGTGGCTATGTTAATGAGGCTTCGTCGACACGGCCCAGTTGACGTAATGGACTAGATGCTTCATCAAAAGGCTTGGTGACACTCGTTTTCTTCATGGATGTAGGTTGGGATACGTATTGTTTCACACTTCAAGACTACCATCATTCTTGGATGGTTGAAGAAATTTAGTTATGGAATAGGGATTTGTGTATGGCCTAGGGTCTAGAGGATTTTGGCAATGTCACCTATGCATGTAACCAATCTTCCTATTGGTAGTTTGACATCATAGAAGTTTATCATTTTTAAGGGATGATGCTATTCCTACTTCTCATCATAATTCGTACAATCATATGAGCCTATTGGCACTATGGATCGAGATCACTAGGCAAATAATGAGATACTTTATGTTGGATCTGAGGGTCACTCTTTTATTTGGTTTCCACTTTAGCTTGTTTTGTAGGATTTTCTTTTTAGCATGGAAAACTATTTTTTTCCCATGGGGTAGCTTCGAAGAGATATGATGCACGTTGCCTAGTCTCCCATGAAGGTTTTTTGGGTGCAATGATTAACTTTATGAGAAACTTAGCTTTGGATGAAGTTACTTAATCCTCACTCCCTTTGTTTACTATTTGGATTTTGTGGCTTCTTATTGTTATGTTTAGCATTAGAAGACATGTTTCTTTGGGTCTATTGAAAAATTTTTGGTTGTAGTGCCTTTGAATAAATTTTTACTTGCATATTATCAACTAATTAATTTTTTGGTCATCTATCCATTTAAACAATAAAGTGTTAGCCTATTGGTATGCATCTTGGCTGAGTAACTTGATGTCACAAGTTCAATTCTACTAAGTAACATTAAGTTCTAACTTGTATAAATCTTGGGGTGTACCTATGTTTCAATTATTCCAGGTTCCAACACCCCACCATCTTAAACCTTTTACAATCTTAAAGATTGACTTTCCTGAGTAGCACCATGCTAGGTATTTGACTTTCCATTTTGACTTGTTACTTTACACACTTCCATGCAAGTCATTCATTCATTCATTCACAGAGGAGGCAGCTCAAAATAATACACAATTTTTGTTCAATGATAGTAAAATTTGATCACAGGTTCATCTACAGTTCGACTTGTCATGTGGTGCTTGGGCTCTCTATTTTCAAGTAGGGAACAACTATTGTGTTTTAGAGGTTTTGAGCTAAGATCTAGTTTGTGGCTGCAACTAGGTTTTCTAACCATTGCCGTTGTGGACCTACTCATATGCAAATCTTCAACAAAAGGTTGTTGGCTTTATCATGCATTGCACTATTGCGAAGTGGGGCCGTGCTTGAGCACTAATTTTTAGAACCTTCTTCCATTGATGGTTGAGATTTGCAAGGGTTTTTGGATGAGCTATGCAATGCCTATGCGTGCCTTTTGCCATTTGGTGAATAGGCTTTCTAATGATTTTGTTCCTTTTTTTTCTTTACACTCTCTACTCTAATTCCTTGAAGCCTTTCGGTTGAGGCCCAACTGATCTACATGACCCAGATTGTCTCTTCATTCTCTAATGTTGGAGGGAAAAAATGAAAAATAATGGACTCCTCCAATAGCAATTCATAACCCACTAACAATACTACTAATATGGATGATAACAATAATGTTTTATGTTTTGACTTTCCTAAAGAAACCTTTGATCAAACTATTCAAACCTTCATCCATCTTTATGCAATTAGCTTTTTTACTTGCAGGATTCCTCTTGCCTCAATTTTCTAGGAATGGGTTAAAAAGTTCTAGGAACATCAGAACATTAGATTAACCCTGGCTTCTAATCTTACCAAAGAGTTTTTTCTTTTCACTTTTCAAACCAAGGCTATGATAGATTTTGTGAAACAACAACATATTTGGGACGTTTAGGGATCTTTTTTAGTGCTTCAACCCTAGAAGAAGGTTTTTGACCCAGAAAAAGAGAGCAAAAGTATTTTGCCAATATGGATAGAATTTCTAAGGATTCTATCACACTTTTTTGCACATGTTGACATTCTTGCTATGTAGGTTGGGAAGGTTATTAGTATGGAGTCTTTTTTAGGTTTCCACCTAAGACCAACTCGGTGAGTGTGTGTAAAAACTAATATGCAAAAGCAACAACCTAACTCACTAGAATTTAATGTGAAAGGAAAGACTTTTATATAAAAAATTTCATATCTTACGCTCCCAAACCATTGTTATTATTATCTTGATCCTAATCATTAGCCAAGATTGAAGGTAAGAGAATTTTAGCTAAATAGGTTAGTAAATAATTAAAACATAAAAATATATCTAAGGATATAGGTAATGATACTATTGAGGTGCACTCCTCGGCTAATCCTTCTTCTTCAAACCCTAAGATGATAGATGTGGAAGACATCAATATTGAGGCTACTGATATTACTAAGAATCCTCTTAACCAAGAATGGGCCCCAAAAGATGCTACTAGCCGTTGGGAACCTAGAAATCTTATTCCTTAGTCACATGTGATAATCCTATCTTTAGTGATTTCCCTAAAGGGCATTGATCCTCAGTTGTTGCTAATGCTAAATAATCCACTAGTAGAAGAACAAGTGCTCATTATCCTTTAGTAAATAGCTTTGAGTTTAGGAATTCTTTTAAGGCTTTGGTGATTGAGAGAGATCCTCCTTCATCTTCACATCCACAATGAAGTGTTGCTCATGGAATGTTAGGGGACTCTCAAATCTCCATAGAAGATATATAGTCTGAGATTATATTCGTAAGTAGTTCCTAGATGTTACCTATATTCAAGAAGTTAAAATCCAAGGATTCCATCTTTAAACCTGTTGTAAGAGTATTTTTCCTAATAGTTATTATGTTTCTTCTCACCATGAACATGACAAAGGGGGAGCTATAATTCTTCTTCATAGTAAGTGGCGAGAGTTTGTTATTGATCACAATTGTGATAATTCAGAGCATTGTTGTTGGGTTTGATTATAGTACACTAATGAAATCCTAGGTGATGAGTGGCAAGGTACCCCTACACTCAACCATATGAATATGAGCGTAACATGCGCGATCCGG
>MNCI01017459.1:380889-421419 GCA_015680685.1 Gnetum montanum
GGAGAGGTAAAACTGCTAGAGTTTCACTAAGGGTCTAGATCTAGATGAGAAACAAGGGAGAGCCGCCTCTTATTTATAGATATGACAATGGACTACGATATCACATACGCGATATCGCGAGGGATGTGATATCACGGCGGACGGGATATCACGTACACGATATCGCGGCCCATGCGATATCGCGTCCCATCACTAGGGTTCATTTCCATTTACACTCCTTATAACCTAAATGACTGGAAACATTTTTTGATATTGCACAACTTGCCTGTAGCTAACTAGATCATTACATGAGACTTTAATATGATTGAGCATCCAAAGGATTAGTTTGGAGGACATAGAGGTGGTTTAGAAAACAGTCAGCTTTTGATTTGGCTTTTGTTAAAGAGTAAATTGAATTTGCAAGAAGCTAATGAAAATTATCCCTCTTCTAGTACTTCTAATTAGTTTACTTGAAGCAATGCTAGACATGAAGACTCCTACATTTCTTCTAGGTTAGATTGGGTCTACCTATCTATGAATGCTTCTATTCAATTTACTACCACCAATGGTGCTCTTGTTCAGGCAAATTATACCCAAGTTTTGTTAGATCATTATCCTATTCACTGGTCTCTTTTCCTTTCTAGTTGCTCCCGCTCTTCCAATGACCTTTATATTTTTAAAATTTCCTTTCTTCATAGAAACTCCCTTTTCTCTTTATTGATGAAAATATGGAATCTACATCCTAAACCCCTTAGAGAAGATGGTTGGATTGATTAGTGGACTAAAGCTTGTACTTGCCTTCAACGATTTTCCAAACACATGGGTAAATTGGTGGCTTCAAGACTAAATTCTCATAAGTCCAAGCTTCATAAGGAAATATCCTTATTACAAAATGCTATAAATAGAGGTGAAGCTATCAAGGCTTAATTTTTTCGCTTGCAAATTACCAAGGAGAACATGCATATGATGGATCACCATGAAGCTAGAGGTGCTTACCTTCGTGCCCATCTTTCTTGGCTCCGTATAGGTGACTAGGCTACTGATGAGTGGCGAGGTACTCCTACACTCAACCATATGAATACGAGCGTTTCACGCACGATCCGGTCGAACTCCACAGAAGGGCTAGTTGTGGTATCTAGATTGTTGCTCGCTGATCGCGATTCGTTGTCTTCCCACCTGGACTAGTGTTTGCTTTGTCACATATGGTTTAGTCCAAAGTGAGGTGTATGATGTGTTCCTAAACTAATGCTACTCCTAGAGGTGATGGAAAATAATCTTAGCTAAGCTAGGAGGAAAAGGGGAGAGAGAGAGCTATACTAAGAGGAGATAGGGGAAGAGAATCTAAACTAGCCTAAGTGTAATGAGCATCCGTTCCTTAATCATCCATACACATCTTGGACCTTGTGCACGATTGCTACTGGGATTACCAAGCGTAGATCCTAGGTATGCTATTGGGTTACCAAGTAGTCACACTTAAATGCTCGTGATTAAGTCGTACCCATTCCGCGTTTAAGGAGTTTAGGGTAAAGAGATGTTAACTATGAAAGTAATAAATAACAATAACAATTAAATAATTAAACTAAGTGAATGTTGCAATGATGAAGTAATCTCGATCTTTATTTCTGATCATGTGCATGTCCAAGTACGTTACACTCGAATAAAGGATGTCGTACAATTACAATCATCACACTGTAGGCATGCACTGAGAAATAATTCTAACTCTAAGAAGGAAAAACTACAAGAGTTTGGGTAAGGGACTAAGAACTAATGTGGAAACTAAGGGCATCACCTTTTATTTATAGGCGAGGAGACAGACCCTAATATCGAGTATCTGATATCGCTTGGTAGGCTTTGATATTGTGTACCCGATATCAAGGGTCTGATATCAGAACCCATTAGACCTAGTATCTTGTATCAGGGTTTCGATAACAAGGGTCCGATAACAAGACCTGACAAACCATGACTCATCAGCTATTAAAGATTTTTTTCATCTCTTCAAAGGGGGACACCCATCCACTAAAATCCTAGCTATTCAAGTCAATGATAATAGCTTTACTTCCAAGATTGACATATTACAAGCTTTCTTTGATTTTTACTCTAGGACTTTTCATAAAGAAGATATTGATCCCATTGTAGTTAATAAGTGCTTAGGAGTTATTACTCCTTTTAATCATTCCATCTTTGGTAATGTTACTCTTCTTTCTAAATAGGATCTTAATAAAGCTCTTCAACAACTTCAGAATGGCAAAGCACCTACAGAATTTTTCAAGAAATTCTAGCCCACTCTTCAAGATACTATCTATAGTGTGTATAAGGAAGCCCTTAGGAAAGGTTCCTTTGGCAAAGTGATCAATGTTGATATTATTAAGCTTCTACCCAAGTTAGGAGATCATATGTGCATTAGCAATCAGCATCCTATCACTCTTTTAAATGTTATCTACAAAATTATTGCTAAAGCTATAGCTAATAAATTAAAACCTTTTCTTCCTCATCTTATCAGCAAAGAGCAAATTGATTTTGTTCAAGGTAGGTATATCTTAGACAATGTCGTTACTGCTATTGAGGGCTTGCATTTGTGTTCTTCCACTAATGAAAAAGCCATTCTTATTAAGCTTAATTTTGCAAAAGCTTATGACATGCTTGATTGGTCCTTTTTAAGAAGTGTAGTTAAGCATCATAACTTAGGTATTGTTTTTGATAGACATATTGATCTTGTTTTATCATAGGCCTCTTCAGTTATTTGTATTAATGGAACCTTCTCTAAGGTTATTGAGCTTCAAAAATTAGTATGACAAGGATGCCCTATAGCTTCTTATCTTTTTATCCTTGTTGCTGATGCTCTTGGAGCTGTTCTTAGAACTCACAATGATTCTATGAGGTTAAGAGGTATCTCTCTTCCACAAGAAGGAAAAGATCTTGTTTATGGCCAGTTTGCGGATGACACTTTTCTCACTTTGCTTAAGGACCATAATAATTTTAACACTACCTTGGATTGCATTGACATCTATTGTAGAGCCTTAGGATCTAAAATTAATTGGAACAAAATGCAAGCTATTTGGTCTAGCTTCTCTCCAAGGCCTACTTGGACTTATCATTTTAATATCAAGTGGCTTTCTCCTATAGATGTTGATGAGTGGTAAGGTACCCCTACTCTCAACCATACGAATACAAGTGTGTATGCATGATCCGATCGAACTCCGCAGTCGAACTAGTTGTGGTATCTAGCTAGTTACACGTTGATCGTAGTTCATTGTCTTCCCACCTAGACTAGTATTTGCTTTGTCACGTATGGTTTAATCCAAAGTGAGGTGAATGATGGGATCCTAACTAATGCTACTCCTAGAGACAATGGAAAATAATCTTGACTTTAGCTAATGGGTAATTAAAAGCAAAATCTAAACTAACCTAAGTGCGATAAGCATCCATCCTTAATCATCCATGTGCATCTTGGACCTCGTGTACTACTTCTGGGATTACCAAGCAAACATTACTTGAGCACTCCTAGATACGCTATTGGGTTACCAAGTAGTTACACTTAAATGTTCGTGATCAAGTTGTACTCATTCCTCATTTAACAATAGGAATAATAAATGATGATAAAGAAATATTAACAAAGGAAACAATAAATAACAATTAACAATTGAAGTAATTAAAGGCTAAGTGAATGCTGCAGTGATGGAATATCCTCACTCTTTATTGCCGATCATGTGCATGTCCAAGTACGTCACACTTGAATAAAGGTTTTGTACAATTACAATCATCACACTATGAGCATGCAGTGGGAAAGAATGAAAATTAACTAAAAAAATGACAAAAAGACTTTATCCTAAGAATTACCAACTCTCCCTTCTTGTGCGCCCAACTGTTATATTTATAGGCCTACATAGGAATCACAATATCGTGTATTTGATATTATTATCCAAGCTACAATATCATGTACCTGATATCGAGGATTCGATATCAGGGCTTGGCAAACCACGATTCATCAGATGTTTTTACCCTTTTGGATATGTACTCCCACTACCTTATGAAATAATGTGGTGGAAAAGGTGAAACATAAAGCTTTGAAATGGGCTTCTAAACCCTTATAGCTTATAGGTAGATTTATCGTAGCTAACCATATTTTGAGTTCCACTCACATGTACTACTCTTCTTTTATGGCTTCTTCCAAATCTTCCTTTCAGTGCATCAACAAAATTCTTAGGAATTTTTTATGGGGGGATAAGGACAATCACAAAGCTTTTCATCAAGTTGCTTGGGATATATGCACTTTAAGAAAGGAACATGGGGGATTAGGCCTCTCCTCTATTGAGCACCAAAGTATTCTCTTGGCCTCCAAGTGGGTCACTTGTTGTATAGAAGGAGATGAAGGTTGGAAGATCCTTTTTAGGCATAGTATTTCTTGTCTTGGTAATCACCATAGATGGAAAAACACTCATTGGAGTAATTGGATCATTAGTGAAGGTTCTTAGAAGATTATAGGTTCTTTCCTGTTCAAGCAAAATTAACGGTGTTGGAATCAACTTAAAGGCTTTTTGTAATGGAAACCTACCTAGTTAAGCTTGAACTCATTGTCAATGCAATCCATGTGGTGGTCTCCTATTTTTAAAAAGAGTCTGGGTTGTCTTTATGAAGAATTTTCTCATAGAGCCAATCATTTTGTTGAACACAATCTCCATCATGTTGCNGTATTTCTTGTCTTGGTAATCACCATAGATGGAAAAACACTCATTGGAGTAATTGGATCATTAGTGAAGGTTCTTAGAAGATTATAGGTTCTTTCCTGTTCAAGCAAAATTAACGGTGTTGGAATCAACTNGCACAATAATACTCCTTGGTATCATGATAGGTTTTGGTTTGATGGTTCCCCTTTGCATTCCCTAAGCCTTTCTAAAGCCAAATCTTGGTTTCATCTATAGAATTCCAACTTTCCACTTTAAATAGAAGATGGAGTGTGCATCTTGGGGATCACCATTGGAAAGCTATTTTTCATTGTGTTTGGACTTCCAAGGCCCAACCTAAGCACCATTTCTTTTTCTAGTCCTTGATTCATCAAGGTCTTCCTATTGGAAATAGGCTTCACTTCTTAAGAGTTGATTGCCCTAAATGCACCATTTGTCAAGCCAATAACTCTTTTGTGTGTGTTTTTTTGGAAATGCTTGTTCTCTTGACAAATTTGAAAGTGGTGTTAGTCTCTCCAAGTTTTTATTCTTAACCATTTTGTCAATTTCCCTTTATGTATCTTCGAAGATGACTGTGTTAAGCAACATCTTTGAAAGGCTTGGAAAATCCTCTTATTTGAGATTATTTTCTTTATTCGCAAATGTTGTCTAGATGCTTGGTATCAAAACACCAACTACATTGAATTTGACTATGGTATGAAATGCTCTATTGCTAGTAATGTTCAACTTTAATGTCCAGAATTAGGCTTTGCCAATAATATTACTTTCTCTTTTGAATTGCTTGTTTTGTTTTTAACTTTCGTCCTTGTTTTGTTTTTAACTTTCGTCCTAGGGGTGTGAGAAGCTTTGTCTTGTTGCATGTGATTGGGGATCATATTGCAACTTTGGGCTCTGTTAAGGCTTTGGTTTTAAGCGTTTTTTCTCAGGTTTGTGGGTCACCTTAACAACCCCCCCACAAAGAGGAGATTGATGAGCAACAACAGCATGGTAGCTTTATATGAGAAAACGAGATTAAATTTTTCTGCAATTTGGTATTTTGGTCGTATAGTAAAATAGATTTAAAATTAATCCTTGGCGATGCGTCTTCCATGAAAATTAACATGGTTCTGCGTCCCCGGTTCCCCCTGGTAGGCTGCACACCAAACTTATGTTCCTGTGCATAACCAAGCGTTTGTCCACTTAAATAAAACAAAACGTGCAATTCACTCTGCATCCTCATGCCGAAGAAGCTACAGTACAGTCGGCTTTAGGGAAAAGATCCAAACAAAATTAAAAAGTTGACCTGAACACATACAGAAGTACAGAACAAAAGCAGGGCCTGCAACTTCCCCTGCTGCTGCGTTTCTTCGAATCCGTCAAAGCGGAAAGCACCAACACAGCGGCGATTATCCTGTGTGATGAATCAATTTTCGGTTCTGCAGGCATATGAATTCGTTTGTTTGATTTCACGAGCAAGGATTAATTCGCGGCTTTGAACGGACATTTTCAGTTTTTCACGGTATGGAAGGGCTTTTGGAATAACTAATTTCAATTATTTGGACTTACATTGTGCAGCCCGGGCAGCTACGGATCGTATTTACCGTTTTCGTTTCAGGTTGTAGGCTTGAAATTTTAAATATCTTGTTATTTCTTAAAATTATAGAGAATCTGCATTCTTTGCCGAAATTATGCCTTACCTTTTTTGAAATCGCGATCGGTTCTCTGCAACTTTCGTTGATGGCTTGAAGGCTTCAGCATTTTATCTTTGCTCGATTTTGTTTGCCCTTTCTCTTTTTGAATTAGTTTATCTACTTTGAAAGAAACTTGAATTGGGAAAAGTGCTAGTATCAGATTGGTTTTGCCAGGATTAGTTATTTTGTTGGATATCAGGAACCGATTGTTTGATCTCCTTTCATTCATTTTAGGTACGTAAATCTTCGTTAAATTTTTTTTATAATCATGTTCATTTGACCAGCAAATTGGTGTCCATTCGTTGTTCTGCGTTTTGTCATATTCTTCTGTGTGTAATTTTCTTCCCGATTTTTCTTGAGTCGGTCTTGACAACACGAGATATGGTCGAAGAAATTCCTTTGAACTATTGGAGTCATGCTATGATTTTTGTTACGGTTTGCATACTCCAGGAGATTTTTTTTTTAAATAAAAATGCTGGAAGAAATTGCGCGACCGTACCGTATGGTTTAGGTAAAATTTGATCGCATCTTTTGCTGTATGCAGACTATCTCAAAATTTTAAAATGAGTGTCGTCGGTATAGACATCGGCAATGAGAATTGTGTTGTGGCCGTTGCAAAGCAGCGGGGTTTTGATATCGCCCTAAATGAGGAATCAAGACGGGAAACTCCAGCCATGGTATACTTTGGAGATAAGCAGCGTTTCCTTGGTACGGCTGCAGCATCATCGGCAATGATGAATTGGAAAACCACTATTACTCAGATTAAACGATTAATCGGGCGAAAAATAAAGGATCCAGAAATACAGCATGATTTGATGGTCTTTCCTTATCAAGTATGCGAAGGACAGGATGAGGGTATCCTCATCAATGTTAAAGATAAATATTACAGCCCAACCCAAATTCTCGGAATGCTTCTCTCTCATTTAAAAAGCACTGCCTCCAAAGCTCTTGACAATCAAGTGGTTTCTAACTGTGTTATAGGAATTCCAGCGTACTTTACAGACTTGCAAAGGCGTGCATATTTGGATGCAGCTGCAATTGCGAAGTTGAATCCCCTGCGGTTGATGCAGGAAACTGCTGCGATTGCTCTTGCATATGGAATATACAAAACAGACTTGCCTAGCAATGAACTAATGCATGTTGTATTTGTCGATATAGGACATTGCGATACTCAAGTTTCAGTTGTGGCTTTCAGAAATGGACATCTTAAGGTCATCTCACATGCTTATGATCAATCTTTAGGTGGAAGGGATTTTGATGAAGTACTGTTTCACCATTTTGCAACTAATTTTAAGGAAGAGCATGATATTAACGTTGCTGCAAACCCTCGTGCTAGCAGTCGGTTGCGTTCTGCTTGTGAGAAGCTCAAAAAGGTATTAAGTGCAAATACAGAGGCACCACTTAGCATTGAGTGTTTGATAGAGGAGAAAGATGTAAAGGGGTTTATTAAGAGAGATGAGTTTGAAAATCTGTCGTCAAGCTTGCTAGAAAGGTTGAAGGTTCCTTGCCGAAGGGCTTTGGAAGAGGCTGAGTTACGTGTAGATGATATTGACTCTATTGAGGTCACTGGATCAGGCTCAAGAATTCCTGCAATATTGAAGATTCTAAGGGAAGAATTCAAAAAGGAACCTAGTCGTACTTTGAATGCCAGTGAATGCATTGCAACAGGATGTGCCCTACAATGTGCTATGCTCAGCCCATCATTTAGAGTGCGTGAATTTGAGGTAGGGGATTTTCAAAATGAAATTCTGTGTTCAGTTGCAACAAAGTTGGTTAGATGCTTGCATTCAGGAACACTAATTTTACTTTATTGTACTTTTCAAAATTTTGATGATAGCTCTTTTGTGTATTTTCCCTCCCTCATTTCAACTTAAGAACATGATTTTTAAACTTGAAAATTTTTATAAGCACATATTGAAACTTTGTATTGTCATCTCAATCCCTAAATGCCAGATTAGCCAAACTTAAAGCACTGTAATATGAAGGGGGAAAATAAGGAAAATGTTTGTTTTTCAGTTAACATGATTTGATGAACTTATGAATAAATAGTTGATAAAGCATATTCAATCAATTAAACATTTGTTTGATAGTATTGAGACACTCAGCAAAGCTGTAACACCACAGTGGTGGCTGTTGAATGATTTTAAATCTTAAACTTCTAAGAAAAAGGAGTCATAAAATGGCACATTGGCTTTGGCAAGATCAACCTTGGTTCGAGCGGTGGGACTTAAACAAAACCATATACATGTATGCCTTGTGGCCTATTATGTTCAGAAGTATTTGTGTGACAACCTTTTTCAGAAGTGCTTGTTTCTGGTGATGTTATTCATGGAATAGGCTTTAAAAGTTTTAAGATTTTTCGTTTGGATTTTAATCAATTATCAGTGATAAAGTGCAAGTAAATTGATTTCTTTTTGCATTTGTCAAAAAGTGTCTTTTCTGTAGGCTTCTTATATCATCTAAGTTTACACTGTTGTGTCTGTGTAATTAAACAATGTTATTCAGGTTGAAGACACATATCCTTTCTCAATTGATCTTTACCCAAAAGGCCCTAATGGTGTTCAGCAAAATCCAGTTAAATTTCCAAAGGGATGTTCATTACCTACAAGCAAAATACTGGAGCTCCGAAGAGGTTCACTTACCTTAGATGCTTATTATGGAGAGCCAAAGGCCTCACCATATGGAAAAGCTTTCAAATTTGGTACTTACATTGTAAGTGTTCCGTGTCTGTGTATTCATAGTTGGATGTTTCTTTTCATCCTGTCCTGACTTCAGTGACTTTTGGAAATAGTTCAAGAATTACATTTTAAATATGAATGCATGCCACTTGCTAATTGTTTTATTTTATTAATTTTCTTATGCCTTTTTAAAGAAGATCTTTTCTCTTTAGAGAATAGGCTAGTGGTTATTGAAATTTTTTATATTTGCAATGGCGTTTAGTAAAATGATTTCATCATTTCTTTTAAACAATTGTTAATGGTATTTAACTATTTATATTTATTTAGATTATATGTTTCTTTCAAGATGAATATTGTTTCATGTTCCTAAATTTGTGATAAACTTCAAGAGATTTTAATAAGATGTACTTTTTAGTATTACTGTGATTTAAAAAATGTGGACATCTCCAGAGAGTTTAGATTCAAATAATTGACAACACCGCCAGTTTTGAGTTATTTAGTAAGCACTATGGACCGTAGAACTGAATGGCATAGAAGAATTCATATAATTGACTTGGGATAAGGTGCAATGTATGCATGTAGCAGAAATGCATATGCTAAGGTGTATGTTGGGTGTGACCTTGAAAGATCAAATTAAAACCTCTCTTATTAAGGGAATTTTAGGAGTAGCTCCTGTAGATAAGAATATTAAGGACAGTTGTCTTAAATGGTTTGGTTATGTGTTACAAAGACCAGAAAATGCTCCTGTTAGAAGAGGTTGCTTTATTAAAGTTAAAGGAAACCAACAAAGAGGTAGACCAAAGCATGCTTGGTTTACTTGTATAAGGAAAGATATTCAAGATTTGGGTATTAATGCGTATTTGGCTCTTAACAGAAGCAAATGGCATAAAAGAACTCATATAGTTACCCATGTAGTTGGGATAAGGCTAGGATGATGATGAGGAGCAGGCACTATGGACTAGGAACTATGAAGATTTATACTTAAAAGATGTCAACAATAAATATTTCCTTATTTGCTTTAACATTGCTCAATGCACTACCCTTGATGTTAATCAATATGAAGTAAGGTTAGGGAGCATTTGGTAATTATATAGGTAAACTATAATGATCCAATTGTATTTGCCACTCTCTTCCTTTTGCGTAATGGGGTCTTTTGTATATTTCTTATTTATCAGAGGCTTTCGCTGTAGGTGTTTTGGATTTAGGGGGCCTGCAGGCCATTTTGGTTCTGGCTGTTATGTTTTTGCTGGTAACGACACTGTGCCCATGCCAATAGGCAGAACGGCTATGTCCTGTCTTTTTGTTGGTTGGGGGCAGCTCCAACCCCTGCGTTCTATGGGTTTTCTCACCCCTGGTACTCATATATAATTTCATGTTTGTAATACAATCCCGACCTTTTCTCAAGGAAAAAAAAGCTGTTATGATCTAATATCAGTAACTCTGATAACTGTATTCTCTTTTCATGTTTCCAAAATAATTTCTTTTGTGACATTGGGTTTTGCAATTTTTTGTGATCTTCAACATGTGGATGAATGAGAATGGGAATTACATAAATGAATAATAGCAATAATGGATTAGAATAAAGTATTTTATTAAAAAAATTGTAAAACCTCTTCCGATAAGCTTTTAATTTTCTGGAGTCATTTCTTGATTGTGAACAGTTATAGATACTTTGGAAATTGAAAGCTCACATATTTTCTCCTAAAATCTTCATTTATTAAACTCTTTTACAACCAATAAACGGCTAAACTAAAGACAATCTCACTTTATAAAATTCCTGAATTCAACTGATTTCTTTAAACTTGTTTATCAATTCTAGCTTTCAAATTTTGGTAAAATACAATGGAAGTGCAAGGAAAGCAATTGCTTCCAAGCATTTATTAATGGAAAAAAATAATTTCCTTGAAGCCACGAAAGTTCTTTTTCCCTTTATCCTTCCCTCTCTCCCTCCCCACTCTCTCTGCCAATTTCCTTTGGATTATTATCGTATCTATCAGTTATCTCGCACAAATTCTGTTTCCTTCATTTTCTTGGATTGGTATGATTTCTATCAGTTGTCTCCCACAATTCTGTTTCCTTCCTTTCCTTGGAATGGTATAATTTCTATCAATTATCTCCCACATTTCTGTTTTCTTCAATTAGGTGCAGGGCATTCTTGCTATCCTTTATTGTTATTTCCTCTCAAAAATCCTATTTTCATGGATCTTGCATTTTCCCAATTTCATGTAACCTTAAAACATTGTATTTCCTGAACTCCTTTCATAGGATTAGTAGTTTTATTTCATGGTTCAACTTTGATGTTTACTGTTTTGTTCGGGGCTGTTCAGATTTGCAGGTCTACCGAGTTGGTTTCAACCAAACATTCATGACAGTTTCATTGAAAATCTGACAAGTTTCTGGTTATTCTCACAGATTGGTCCAGGTCCAGCTCCAGAGAAAGCAAAGATCAAAATTAATTTACGTTTAAACTTACATGGCTTAATGACAGTGAATGCTTTTGTAAGTATCTTTGTATTGTTTGGCTTTTGCGATTGCACATTTGAGAAACAAATGACTTCAAAATAAGTTTTTTAAATGTACCAACTTCATCTGGTTCAGTGTATTGTTGAGGATGATTTGCAATCCACATCTACGTCTGAAACAGATAAGCGATTTGGAGTTGTAGGAGATTCTGAAAATAATAATAGCGAGGTATGCTCTACTGCAACGACTTATGCACAAGCTGATAATCTAAAGTATGCACTTATGTATTGTATTACTTCAATTTTCCCATTGAGTCGTCATCTAAACTGTAATTAGATGTAAATAATAATGAAAATCAATGTATTTCCTTTTTCACCTTGTACTGTAGCTTTTATTGGGATTATTGCATTTGATTTTCCCTTCGTTCCAGTTCCATGCAACTTTGCTTTTACCAAGAAGATCTATATGTTTTAATGAATCTGAGCTTCCGTGAACATGAATCAGTAGTATTGTTTAAGCTAAAATGTTTTCAGGTAATTCCATTTCAGAATGCAAACATGTGGACAAAATTTTTGAAAATATCAAGGCCCTTATACAAAATTGCCTCATTTTAGCATCAGTGCAGGAGTTCTGGAAAAATATTTAAAAAGTGACTTGGGTGGTAGAAATCTGTAGCATCACTACAAGACTTCTGGTGGTACCTTGAATGAAAAGAATACACAAATCTAAATTTGTCAGAATCAAGGATATTTACAAGCTCAGGCCTTTGAAACATGTGTTCTACTCTTATCCAAAGCAGACGATGGCATTTTGCCCTTGTGGATCACTCAACATAATCATAGCAGCAAATGAGGGCAGGAATGAAATAAAACACGTGAGTGACAATAATATGGAAACTATGAATGAAGTAAACACAAGCCATGCTAAGATCTAGAATAATCTTCATATTTTTCTGTAGAGAAACATCCAAAGTTTGGGTAGAGATCAACCTCCAAGGTTTCAATCATCATGCCAGCAGCTACCTTTTTACAGCAAGTTTCAGCACAACTAGAAACAACCACCAATGTAATGGAATGGAAGCAATATAAGCGAGGACAAAACTAACGGCATGTCAATGGCCATTGTGACAGAAACTAGAAGAAAGAGTGATTCTTGAACCTATGCTAAATTGTGTTAAATTGCAGTTCCATAAATCCTCATTACAATAAATACATGTTGGTACCTTCAGATTCAGGAACCTAACTCCAAATTCTCACTATTATTTAACTCAAACTAGCTGTTATCCATTGACTGAGCGTGCCTTCACATGTCTAGTCATAGCTTGTGTACTTGGGATGGGTTCTACAGTTGCTCTTGGGATTCATAGTTGAGAAGTTGGGGATTTATTTACCACTTTGAATTGTAGATGTTGGTGACCCAAATGATCTAGTTTGAGGAAGGTCCAGGGCTTAGGGTGTAACGAAAAGCTTATGTACTGCCCTTGTTTTATGGATTGCCATTTCTTGTTTTATGTATTTGGTTGCTTGAGATATCTAAGTGAAAGAAGAAAGTGACACTAGTGTTAGTTCTCTTTCAAAGCTTGAGTTGAGATGAGCGAGGGTGAAATGGGGAATGAGCTATGTAAGTTACCCACATTGCTGAAGGTGCACACTTGTTCCAACATGAAATATAGAATCATGAAGTACTAAGTGTACACTGATGCTTTGCTTCACTTTTTGGTATGTCTATGTCTTGAGTGAACCCATAGGTGCTTGGGTTTCGTCGTGAGTGATTAGAACTTCCTGATAGCATCACAAGCGATAGGGAAGGCCCATTGAATGCAAATTGCCAAAATCCAACCCAAGAACTAGCAGCACATGTTTGTTTGTTTTTGTGAACACTAGTGTTGGATGGTTGTCTTGTGTCTACCAAAGGTGTGGATACTGATTGGTTTTGATAGCTTGATAGCATTGGGTTGGTAATTCATATGTAGACCGATCTCCAAGATAACGACTAAAATGTGATTGTTGTATTTATTACTTTGTTTTGTTTGTTGCTAAGAGTCTTAGGAAGGTAGGTCATCTAGCAGCTCTTTGAGTCACTTCTTTCTTCCCACTTAGGAAGGTAGGTCATCTAGCATAGGAAGCATTTGTATAGAGGTTAAAAAGTGTCTATCTAGATTTCCCAAATCTTTGTTAATCTAAAGGTTTGATTTCTACTTGCTGAATGCTTGAAGGGTGATAGGGGTCTTGTTGATTTTGACCAGTGGGATTTATCATATAGAACATGGTGTGATTTGGTTGTAAGTTTCAAAGATGATGTTGAGTGGATTGCCAAGAACACTCATGTATATTATTGCATTCAATAAATATAAAAGAGATTATAATACATATGATACAAATGAAAACCTGCGTTGCCATTGTGGGAGATAGAGAAAATATTTATGATTTTATATTTTATAATTTTTATGGATTTTATGAATATAAGAATAAAACATATATAAACACACACGCATTGCAATCGTTTGTCAAGATAGGCACAATGCTTACAATTACTTGCATGTGTTGCAATCCCTTACGGGACAAGTGCAACACCCCAAATGAAAAGTGATAAAATAGCTTTTAGTTGCAACCTCAATGGCCCAACACCATGCCATATAGTTATGACCTCTTTGGATAAGGATGAATTGTTGTAGCTTGATAAAATGAAAGTTAAATAAACATTTTTAATATTTTAATGTTTAAGGCATCAATGGTGCAATAAGGAAAAACCATGAGCTTTATTCACTGCGCAAACATTGGACTCCGCATCAACCAAATGGTTCCAGGTTATGTAAGCAATGTAGCACTTTAACAGAGTCTAGCCGCACTTGTAAAAGCAACGACTTAAAACACACAAGACAAGGAAGAAAGGAAATCAACTTACCCAAGAGAGGAAGAGATCTTCATACAAAATCGGATGTCAAAAGCCAAATAGAAATGAAAGTTATGACTAAGTTGTGTGTAAGAGCTCATCCTGAGTATTTATAGTTCTCACAAAGTAATGGAGGAGGTTCATTAGCACCTAGGCATCAACATAGCTTGAGCTGATCTTGGTTGTACTGTAGGCAAAGAAGGCCAAGCCAAACCTAGCAAGGGTGCATCAGGGCACCTCCCAAACCATACTTTGCACAATCAATCTCGGATGAAGTTTGGAACTTGAGGGAGCATGCTGGAACGATCGTAGAACATTCGAATGAAGCCAGAATCATCCTAGGGAACTTAGAATAGGCACACAACCTCAAAGTGTGACCTAGGGGGCTAGGGTAGAAACCTATGGGACATTGAACCTCAATTGAACACGCTAAACTACAAACACAAGGTGCATGAAACACTTCTTGAATCTAGGGCTTACAATAGACATACAAAATGCCACTGGATGCCTCATCAAAGGGGAACCAGAATAGTTGGTATAATAAGTCTTAGACAATGGAATGTTGCATCTAGAATTGACATCATTGAGACAATTGAGTTCGGTAGCATCACCAAAGAACCTAACTATTGTCATGGTAATCTTAGACTGTCAAATGCAGAAACTTCAAGTCATAGAATTCTGCTAGTGGAGACAACTAACATATCTATTAATCAGCAAATGTATCTATCATTTAACAAACACAAGACTAATGTATCTATGAGTAACATCTTTATTGGATGGGGTAACTTATCTATTAGGTTAGGCTTGTGAGAGTTTAGGTGGGCTAGGTGTGTAAGGGTGTGTTAGTGCATTTTTGGCCATTTAATGGAGCAGACTTTATAAGGTTGTAGCGTCGGAAGTAAATTATTACCAAAAAGAAAGAAGAGCTTAAGACTGAAGGAGATTCCATGCTAAAAGAAGAGAGGGTTCCTAAGCTAAAGAGCTATGGAGGTATTAAACCTTGAACGGGGGTTTATGTTCCTTGAAGTGTTTCCAAATCCCCATGCAATAAGCTTGAAAATATCTTTGGAATAATATCTTTTGCAGATTATAAAATCTAGTTGAATGAGCAAGCTTAACTTATTACTTTAAACCAAAGGCTTTAGTTCTAGTTCCTTTTTGGCTTTAGCACATAAGGTATTATTCAATTAAAGTCCTAAAATTGCAAAAAGAACAAGATGAGCTATGCTAAGGCTATTGGAAGTAGAAACTGTTTTAGCTATGGAAAACCTTATGAGAAACAAGTTTCATTGCACTCAACTTTAAACCTAACACTCCTATTAGCTGCAGTTTATTTTGCTTTTGGTCCCACCATTTGCTCCTTACATTAAGGATCTAGGATTATGAAGGTAGAGAAGACTTAGCAAAGATATTTAAGCTCTAAAAAAGAAAGGAAAGGAAGCTTCATAAGCCATTATCAATGTATCCAGCTTATTAGGAGTGTTATGGCCACAATGGCTTGAAGAATAGCATAGCACAAATACATTGGCCTAACAAGCTATTTCGATCAAGCTTTGGTATGGAAACTTTAGATTAATGATGAGAAGTCTAAGTTGCAATATTGCGTGTAATAAGGAGCAAAAACATCTCATAAGCTTTGTGGGATTGGTCCGATAAAGAGCTTTTGGGCATTTACAGATTCTCATTTGGATGAGATTCAACCATTTAGGTGCTTAAAAGCTCATCTTGATCTTTTGACGCCACATTAGCTTTGCCACATATTAGCTTTCCATGTCATCTTTCTCTTCACATTAGCACACTATCGAGCCTATTCATAAGAATGATTTTCGCTGCTATAGACCCATTATGCCACATGGCAAGCTACCATGTTAGCATGTAGATTGAGCTCATTTTTTATATCTAGATGAGTTTTTGGCCTCTGCCATGTCATCTTCTATCCATCTTAGCATGACATTGGCATGATGTTAGTGGTGCCACATTGACAACTGGAGGAATCACATTTTTCATCTAGATGGATTTCGCTTCATTTGCCACATCATCTTCAATAAGCGTTAGCATGATGTCAGCATATGCCGCATCAGCATGAGGCCAAGTTAGTGTACCATATTAGCATTGCCATGTTAGCTTCTGTCATGTCATTGTGATGTTGGCAAGTTGCCATGTCAACTTATAGAGGTGGCTCATAAGAGTGATTACTAGCTCGATGAATCCGTTATGCGACATTAGCATGACTCTTGTGCCATGTCAGCTCATAGAACTAGGTTTTGAAGCAAAAATTCAACCTTACAAGGTCACTCTGCCATGTCATTAGTGCCATGATCACATCAGGTTCTTGCCACATCAACTTTTTGAGCTAGTTTGAAGGGTAAAATTTCTCCTCTACAAACTAGCTCTGCCATGTAAGCTTTGACACAACAACGTATGCCATGGCAGTGTGAGTGACATCATCATGATGTTAGCACTATGCCATGTCAGCATGCATAGCTATTTTGTGAAGATAAAATTCAGCTTCATGAACTAACTTTGCCCCCTCAACATAGCACCATGTCATCATTGTCACATCAACAACCTGCCATGTTAGCACGTAGAGCTCATTCATGAGGCCACATTATAGTCTTATTAAAGAGCATATGGGGCTTGGTGCATTGAATCAAATCATTAAAAAGTGTGCTATTAGAAGAAGTTAATTAGTGGATAGAAATTAAATATCTTTAAAACTAAATTCAATGAACCATGTTCTCTTAAAGGAATGCGGTTATCATTGAAGGAGCTCAAAATGTGGAGAATTTGTAGGACAGTTATCCAGTGTCTTATATGAATAGGACACTTGGCAACTATAGCATTTAATTTTTATGGCAGTTGTAACTAAATTCCTATAGTGGTTGTAACTAATTTTAATTTTCGATGATGTTGTAACTACCGAACAAGACACTTGGCAACTATAGTATTTAATTTCTATGATAGTTGTAACTAAATTCCCATAGTGGTTGTAACTAATTTTAATTTCCCATGATGTTGTAACTACCAAGAAGCCACTATAAAAAGAGCTTCAAGGGTAGAATGAAAGTGGGAAGGAAAATCAAGAAGACATATTGAAGATTACTTGTAAGAATGGCTTGCTAAATCCCGTGAGTTCGATTCTTCTCATTTTATCTTAGTTGCTTAGCTAATAGTTTAGATAGTACTATTCTTGGCATTTAATTTAGGGATTTTTTGATTGCTCTTATAGCTCTATTTTTGTGCAATTCTAGACTTCTATTTGTTTGCCATGTAAGAGCTTATGTTGTCCTTTGAAAAGCATCTTGAGCAATTTAATAGCAATGTCTTTATGAAATTGCTTGTTTGAGTCTAGAGGGTCTAGAAATCCTTTGATATTTTAGCTGAATTGAAATAGTTTCAATTTTAAAATTTTTCCTTCATGTTCAATCTTGAAATTGTTATACGTTTTTTGATAGCTCTATTGTTGCAATTCTAGACAACTATTAACTACCCATATAATAGCTTGTATTTTGTCTTTTACAAAGCGTTTTGGTAGGTTAATAGGAGTGTCTTTTACGAAATTGCTTGTTGAGCTCAGAGGGTTTGGACAATTTGTAACACTTTAGGTTGAATTGGAATAGCTTTATTTCGTAGTGTCCTCATGTTCAAATTGTCTCACTTAAATGTTTGAGATTCCACACAAATTTGTGCTCTCTCTTCTTCTCTTTTAAAATCCATAGAATCTCACTCTATTTCTATTTTTCTTGTGGATCTTTCTGTTTGAGGAAAACTAGGAGCAGATTTTTGTAGAATTGTGCTTAAGCATTTTGGTGAAGTTTTATTTGTTTCAAGCAACATACTATAGGGACTATATAGACTAAGTGACTTGACAAAAAAGGAGTCCTTAATGATGCATAGTATTCAACAAAGTTAGCTGAATTTCTGTTATAATAGCCAGTTATAGCTAATTCACAAACCCAACCATTTCAACAATCATAACAGCAAACACACATTTACGCTTAGTTCGCTCTATTACCACTGAGTTTATTTGGAGATATTTGAGCCTTGGTGTTTCCAGAGACTAGCAAACACTTGAACTCAGGTTTGAAGGAACACCTTCGTTTCCTGTGATTCTAGTCATGAGACTGAAGTAAACGTTGGTGGTTCCAAATGGGCGCCAATAGGATGCCCTTTTTCAGGTTGGTATGGAAGGTTAGGCTTTTCAATATAATGTAGGGTAGGCCTGTGATGGTGGGTTGGGCCTATTTCAAGTAGTTATGGTAGGTGGTAGGTAGGAAAGGAAGGAGGAGGATTGATGGGATGGTTTTCAAAGGTTGTGTAGGATAGGTTGGCCATTTGTATGTGCGTAGTAGAGACACATGGATAATCCATCTTCTGATCATTATGTTTGAGTGAGTCTTTGTTGACATATGTTCTTGATTGGTTTATGTATTCGTATGTCCAACTTGCTTGGTTCATGAATGAGATGCACTTCCCTCTATAAAGATAGCCTTGATTTTTGTTCATGTACGAGATGCACTTCCCTCTATAAAGATAGCCTTGATTTTTGACTTATTTTTTGTTGATTATTCGACTAAAGCCGCTACCTTGGGTAGCATGTCTTGTATCTAACAAAAAAATAAAAAATAAAAAATAAAAAATAAAAAAAGAGAAAAAATGATCCATTTTATCACATACGTAGAAGCTTAGTTTGTCATTTTTATTGAACGTGGATTTGATGTTTCTTTTAGTTCACGAATCTTCTCTAGTAGTTGCCTACAAATAATAGAACAACAATGGTGTTTTTCTTAGTTATTGAGTCACCTAGAGGGAGGGAACTACGAGTGAAAGGGACAACCCTTAAGTTAGATTGGACCCAATAATTAAAAAAAAAAAGGAGTGTTGTTTGTGTTTGTAACATTGTTGGGTATGTGTTCCTCAAAAGGACAAATGTTGTGCTTGAAAGTGAATGATTTCGTAGAGCTAAGTGACCTAAAAATGAGATCTCAATGATAGAGTAGGTTGGTTGAGCTATTGGGTTTACCCAATGGCATGTGGGCTGTACCCAAGTCCTTGATTCAATATCCATATTGAACTACATTTGTTCTTGTCTGCATTGCACAAAAATTACCAAGAGTGACTCTATTATGAGAAGCTAGATACTTTAGGTAAGCTCTCAAAATATATCTACCTACTTATGGACGAGTATGTTTGGCAGAGGTGTTGAGTGTTCCAAAGGGAAAGAGGGCTGCTGACCAGCCCCCATACAATGTTGAAATCCAACCAAATGCGAGAGTTGTTTTTGTCTTACTTGGCTAACGATATCACATGTTTTCGTTATAAGTGATAGAATGCAGAGAACTTACCTAAGATAGATCTATCTTTATGTTAGTGGCTGAGAATGTTGATTTGTGAATCTTAAAATAAAAAAACCCAAAGAGCTGAGTGATCTCACAGTTGCGATTGTTGCTAAAATAGGATAATGATACTTACCATTCTAAGAGGTATCTTCAAGCTAACACCTCACTTGACCTAGCACTTAGCACCTAAGACTTATACCTCCTATCCTTAGTAGAGACCTTTCCTATAAAGAACTTCCTACCATTTTGATATAGATCTTCCATCTATATCTCTTACCTACACCTTCTACCTTTTTCATTCCTAGTACTCTAACCTTCCAACTTCCTCTGCTGACTGAGATAATATGCCACCTTCCACTGATGTAGATACAATAATCCCACTTCCATCAACCTCAAATTTATACTGGGCCTAGTTGGCGCATTCATGGTTTGGTAGGGCTATATCAACATGGTTTGACCCTCTTATCCTTACCGGGACTGTCTATGTTGACTTGTGATCGATGGTGTCTATTGGTTGGATGAGTAGAACCTACTTTTCTCTCTTATTGGTTGTGGACATGGCTTGGTGATCTGGATAGTGACATCCCTTCCTATAGGGTTGTCATTCTCTAAGTGGACCCAAAGGGCACATTGATTGTGACGTTCTAACTCATTGGTGTTTCTATCATTGTGTGTTTGGTCAAGCCCCAATGTTTGTTAAGTATAATTTTGGCCAAGAGGCCAATTACCAGTCGTAGATCGGTAATGCTAAATAATATTTTATCCATAATGCTCTAGGGGAGCCTCTCATTAACACTAAATAATTTCCATCCATAACACTTGAGGAGAACCTAATTGTAATGGCGTAATGTTAAATAATTTTCCATCCATAACTCTCTAGGAGAGCCTATTGGTAATGCCAAATAATATTTTCAGAAGCCTATTGGTAATGCTGACTAATATTTTCATTCAAATCAGAAGTTAGAAACAAAAGTAGATAACATTCTAACCAAGTGAAAACCAAGCTTTTTCAAAAAATCCACATCATAATCAAGGGTTTCAAGAATATCTTTATATACCACAATTCTTGCCAATTTTACAGTGTGTATCCATGCTTAGATTCATTAGAGAAACAAACTATACAGCTGGGGATATATGCCATGTTTCTGTTTTTGCTACATTTCTGATTTCTTTGCTAAATAATTTTCTATACATGCATGCAGAGGATTTGGTAAAGGTGTAAATCTTTCCTTACAAGAACAAAAAATAAAAATAAAAAATAAAATCGCAGCCATATGATAGATATGTATTATAAATATATAACTAAGCTAGTCTGATCGGTCAATCAGAAATTGGGTTGATGGGTAGTGATTGGTAACTTACCTTTGTGTGTGGATGAAACTGTCGGATCTCCCTAATCACATATCCAATGTGTTGATCTCTTTCCATGATAAATGTCAAAGATAGAAGTGTGTAGTTACTATCTCTGTTGCATCTTAGTTACCACCCGGTTGGGAAGGTAAGGTTCATGTTGTCATGTTTATGGCCAAGCCATGGGGCCTAATGGTATCTAGTCTGTCGGTTAATTATAGTCTATGCTCTTCTGATGGTAGGTTGGACTATTTCATTGACCTTGTTATTTGATCGCTTGAGTTGTGTACTGATTTTTTAATAAGTGGTGCACATATTGTTTTGTTGAAATGGCCTGTGTCTCTATGATGTGTTCTTCTTCCAATGACCTTCCTGTTCTGGTATTGGGTTGTCTTGTGTAATAGTGAATCTTGTTTCCGATCATGAGGGTTGCAAGGTCCACCTAGAGCTTTCGGGCAATGCTGCTGACAGATGTCACTTATCGTCTAGCTGCTCCTTCTTAAGTAGGTTATCCTTTTTAGCAGGCAAGTTAAGCGAAGAAGTGACTAGCCAACGTTAATCAATTGATGTGGGGACAAGGTTAGGCCACAGTTACTTCAGTAAGTTAAATGTTGGTCTCAATGTTTCCATCTCACCCCTGCTGGGCCACATGTTATATTCTAAATGCCAGTTTCAGGTAAGGTTGCGAGGATCTGGGTCTGTATTTCTGCCGATGATTGGTTCGTTGTTCGTATTCGAGTTAAACTAACTCTTAACTGAAGCACCATTCATTCTCTGTTTAATCCTTGAACCTAGTGGTTTCTTTATTGCCTTAGGAATGTCTTGCAACAAACAAAATGCAAGTTATATCTGCTGCGGTATCTCCAAATTCATTTATTGAGCCTAATGGTTTCTTTATTGCCTTCAGAATCTTCCAGATCTTTTTAATTAAATATATTGGTACTGAGATTTTTCTAATTAGCGTTGGGATTTCCAGATAATACAGTTGGCATTGCTATTTGTAACAGTCACCTCCTCAATGCCAACATCAAGATTAAACTTAGGAATATATCCTCCAATGCCAACGTTAGTATTAAACTTAGGAATACATGTTCTTAATCAAATATCCTTTCTGCATTTGTACCATTCAATTTCATATTTCATATAAGGAGTATATGGATTATATGCAGTTGCACACTATGGAACCTTAGAAACACATGTACCAAGTTCTGGTTCAAATGAGACTCTGCAAGTACTATAGAAGTCTTGCAGGGATCCATCTTCACATTGAAAATGGTGAACATCAACCATTTCATTTGTGCAAGCTTGTGCTTTTCAGAGGTACACCATTTTTTTTGGAGCAATACCATTTGAAGCAAGCTACAAACTCCATGCAGGATTTTTACATCTAGCCATGCCATTTGCTTTTATGGTTTAGGACATTCATGCCACCTTTTGAAATCTGCTCTGTTTCCATAAGAACTTTCTACACCACTTGCTTCAATTCTGTATGATCTTCCTTGTCAACAGCTTTTTTAATTGCAGGACTTTCTTGTGCCACCTATTTTGTTGCTGGATGGCTTCTGATTCTAGTTGAAAACTTGCACCACTTCAATGCAGGACTTTTACTTTTCGGCAAACCACCGACATTTCTTTGCTGGCTGAAGCATCTGTGTTCCACCTACATTGCTTTGCTGGCTGAAGCATCTGTGCACCTTTGTCACAAGACTTTTCCTCTGAACCAAACCAGTTGATTAGATTCACACCAGGATCTTGGATCCAGCTTAACGATTTTCTTTGCCACATGAATTTCAGATCTTGGCTGAGTCACATACTCTGCTTCCCTGATGTTTCCCATTGCTTGCCATGGCATCAAGGCAATACATCTGATTTTTCAGCCTTTTACTTTGGTGATTACGCTTCCACCATTTTATATTGTACAAACACTATCATTGAAAGTTACCTTGTTTCCTCTTTTTTCAATTTGCCCAGCGGACAAAAGAGAATCTGCAAGTTTAGGTACATAAAAAATGCTTTGTACTGTGATAGAATGACAATTTGGAAGGGTTACATTAGCAATTCCCTTCATGTCTATATGTGCTCCATCTCCAAACTTGATGCTGTCCAAATTATTTGATGACTGAAAATTAATCTGTTTGTGAGGGGTCATGTGATTAGAATACCCGCCATCTATGATTCATGTGTTGGTGGAAATTTTATTGGTCATGTTATATGCAGCAAAATTAGGTCCGCCTTCCACCTGCCTTCCTTGATCGATATTCTGTTGTGTTGATGTGCTTGACTCTATATTTTTGACTTTAGCTTGTACTGAAAGAGGTTTAAACCCAATCTTTGCTGAGCATTTATCTATTCTATAATTTGTCTTTTTGCAAAACTTATACCATGAAACATTTGAATATTGTGCATTTGAGTATCTGTCATGTTATCTTCCACATCTTGAACCACCTCTTCCTCTAAAGCTACCCCTTCCTCTTGCATATTTAGAATTTTTATTTTGCTGATTTTCCTGGGAATTATTTTGGACTGAATGATATTTATCATCATAAGAATTCTTCCTCTTCTTCTCATGTGGTTGCCTCTTGCTCTTCCTTGTTCATTTGCATTCCTTGCAACATAGGCATGCTCATAATTGTTGTCTTGCATCTTAAGGTCTTCTATGGTCTGCACTTGTGCAACAAGCTGATCAATGGGGTTGTAGTTGAAGTCTTTAGTTTGTAAAATCTTTAGCATCATGTTATTGATCCTATAGTCATTATACAATGCTTTGACAACTTTTTGTAACTTTTGGTGTTCATTCAAACCACATCTGAACACAACTAGGTTCCGTTGGCATTGAAGTAATTCACGTTATACTTCCAGGTACAATTGTACATTCTTGTAAACAAACCTTTAATATTTTTGCTTTTTTTTATTCTCAGATCATCAAACTCTTGTCTATACCTCAGCTCTTTGATTTGCTGATTTTCTAGAGTACCTTTATAATTTTGATGCGACAACTCCCAAGCTATTGCAGATAGTGTGAGATGTGTCCTCATGTGAACCATTGTCTAACCCCTGGATTTGATGTCTTGTTTTACGTTTCAAAGTTTGCTTTATATTTAGTCTCTTAGTTTAAAAAGTTTTAAGTTATGTTATGTTAGGAAGTTGAGAAGTCATGTTTAGGAGTTAGCTTTGTGTAATGTGAGCACATTTCAATTTTTGGAAGGAGAGACCACTGATCCTTCATGTAAGCCTTATGTCACTTGAGGCAACCCTAGGTCCCCAGAAGTTATAAGAGAGGTTTTCCCCCTTCATTGTAAACTTGATGAGAGCTTTTCTCTTTGTTGTTAAGGTGAATTGAAGAAGGGAAGTGTGTTGGTGGTTCCTTAACTTTTTGTGAGCTTTCTCTTTTCTTATTCTTGCAGTCTTGCAGCAAATTATTCTCACAATAGAGTGAAGGTCCTCACAAATTCCCTCATCCCTAATTCTCACAATTTCTCAATTCTATTCACATATTGAATCTCACATGTTCTCACAATTTTTTACATAGTTTCTCAAGTGTCTCTCAATTTGCAGAAGTTCTCAAAACTATCTTAGTGTTTCTTATGTTTTAATTTTCATGTATGAATGTTTTTGAAGGTGTTTAGAGCTGTTGATCTATTGTTCAAGAAAGGATTTGATTCATTCCTTTGCGTAGAAACCTGCTCTTTGAGGATCCATGAATTTCTCAATCAATTCAGTGTTTAAATCTCACTTTTGAGCCAAATCATGGAGGTTTGGATGCTCCATCTTGAGGATTATCCAAATCCCCCTTTCTCACACATGTTGGAATCTTTCTATATGTTGAAAGTTGTGATAGCTTGAAGAATTGATGTCTCCTAGTTGTTCATACTAGTTCTGGGCAAGAATCAACCACATCAAGTCCCTTTTAAGGGTTGGAAAGTTGAATTTAAATCTCGTATCTCATAGTTGCTGTATATGGTTACAAACTCACATAGAATTGAATCAAACTCTTCCAAGTGTGTTTGCATGGTTTAAACCATTATAGATCCATTTTCTTTGACTCAAGGTGGTTTAATCGTTGAAGTTTATGATTAATTAAACCTCACGTGCTCTTGCATTGGGCTAGAAATTTGGCTGTGCTTCTTGCAAGTTTCAGACTATCATTGGGCATTGATTTTGTTGATACTAAACAATAACCAAATAGCATTATTGCTAGAGGTGATTTGTTGTGATAACGGCCAACAAAAGAAAGAGGAGATCTGGGCTTATCACTTGACATGACTTGTGTGACAATGAACGTCAAGAAACAATTGCATCACCTGAGATCATTGGAGGGATCTCTTGTGATAGGCCCTTTGTACTAATTCGAGAGGCTCACTTGAAGTTGTCATTGTAGTGACTTGCAACAATAAGTTCCATAGTGTAGACTAGAGGCTATTGCCCTACTGCTAAGCAACATGGATAGACTTAATAGGCTGAAGAAACTTGAGATTATCGCTTAGTTGGTTGCCTCGAGCAACTAGAAGTGGCCCAATTTTAAAAAATGTGTAAATTCATACCATTGGACATCATTGTTCAATGATTTCTAGTGACAAGCCCTTTCTTCCTTATTGCTAGACATAGATTAGCGATAGTACCAAATTCCAAAGAAAGAACCTCACATATAAGACCTATTGATGAGTGGTCGGGTATCCCAACACTCCACCATACAAGTCATGAGTGCATATGCATAACCAGATCGTAATTCGTGGATGGACAATGTGAGTATGCTAGAAGTTGATAATTGGTTCGTGATTGTTGTCTTCCCACTTCGAGTTAGTGAAGTGCAACTATATGGTTTAACTCTAAGTGAGGCATATGATATCTTGATGTTGTGGGCTCCATTTACTCCTAAGTGTAAACATAATGAGATATGAGAATAAGGTCTAAATCTAAGTGATAATAGAATGGAAGTCTACTCTATCCTATGGTGATGAGCAGTTGTTCCTGGCTTGTTGTACATGTCTTGGGCTCATATAACCATTATTGGGTTACCAAGCGTTATGCTACTGGGTGATCCAACCAATAATGCTACCGAGATTACCAAATGATTACACTTATATGCTCGAAGTTGTACTCATTTTGCCTTACTAGCAAGTGTGAAAAATAAAGTATTTTAGAAATGTAAAGAACTATACTAAAGTAAGCATATTTAAGAAATTACAATTAAACTAAGGAAAGAAATTAGCTAAGTAAAACAAAGAAACTAAGTGGATGTTGTAATGATGATAAGCAATCTTGATCTTTATTGTCGTTCATGAATTATGCCCAAGTACAATCCACTTGAATAAAGATTCTGTTCAACTGCTCAACACCACATTGCGGTCATTTACTCTATCGCTAAGTGTAAACTACGAAAACAAATTGCAAGAGGTTCCCTAAGGGTGTAATGAAAGTTGTGTTATGAAAGTTGTGTTGCTGATGCAACCAAGTGTCGGTATTTATATGGCCCGTACAACTCCCAATTCATCGTATCAATAATGACGTATGTAGAGCTGTGATATCATGTCTCATAAAAAAAATGGTTTTATGATATCCCCATGACTGATTGGAAACTCATCCTCGACTTAAAACAAAAGGAGGATAGAGTTTTTTACAAAATTTGGAAGCATACTCAAACTTGGCACGACTACCTATATACATGACTTTGAATGTTGCATTGTGGTTTAAGTGGTACTTTTACAAAATTATCATGCATAGCATGATGGACACAATTGACAACAAACAAAAGAAAACAAAACAAAATATCAAAGCTTGATGTAGCCTTTAAGTTCTTGGCGGTGGTGGCTCCTCCATTGGCTTCTTCCCTTTGTCATTGAGCTTTTGAAATTGGTATTGGTTGCAGAGTGCTCGAAGTTTCTCTTCCTTTGACTTGGGATCATGTACCATCCATGCAAATTTTGCAATGTTTGATGGCATCGGTACTTCCTATGGGCATGGTAGTTGTGGAAACATCTTATTTGCTTTAACATATGAGGCTGCAAGCTACCTTCTTTCTTCTTCAAATGCCCTAGCCACCTTTCTCAATTCTTGATAATCTGTCATTCAGCGGGCCAGGTTTGCTACTATGTTCTTTTGACCTTGGTAGCTGGCTTTTATGATTTCTAGTTCAAAGTTTGCAACATGTAATTTCTGTTGTGCATTCTTCCGATCTACAAACTCCTTCTCATACATGGCATAGACTACAACTATTTGTTATTCTAGCTCATTTCTTGGTCTACCTGGTAAGATGGCCACATTAGCATACCAAAGGTTTGCTAACCCCATGCACTCGGTGAGATCTTCGATCTGTAGGTCTTGATTCTTCACTTCGGGGACATGGGCGAGGCTATCTAGAATTGGCTGCCAATCTGGTGTCTGTGTTGTGATTGAACTAATCTTGGCCTTGGTCATTTGGGTTTCCTTTTCGTTAATTTGCTTGTACATGTCCACCTAGTCTTTGAAGTGTTCCTTGATTCTTTCATGTTTCTTGGCTTCATTTTGCTACATGTTGATCTCAATTGCTAATTTTTGTGTAATGGCGCGAACTTCCTCCATTGATAGGGTTCGGTTTACTCTGGCCAACTTATTTATGACTTGGTTGACTTTGATGAATTGTTCTTGTACTTGATGAATGCTTTGCTCGAGAATATTTTTCTGCTTTTCAATGTTTATCAACCTTGTATTGTCTACAACAAGTTTCATATTTTCTTCTTCTAAGGTAGTGATGGCTTTGGCATGTGCATATGTTTGTGCTTTTGCCATTGATGTATTCCATACAACCTTCTTCTTTTCCATCTCTATATGAATATTTCTTACTCTGAGTTGACTTACTTGTTTTGTTCTGAATGCATCTAGTTGGTTTGGGGCTATATATCGTGTAGGGTCTCTCCTTTTTGCTTTTAAAACTAGTAACTCAGCTTGCAACCTTTGCACTTCGTTCTTCACATGCTTTGCTCTTGTTTTTGCCATGACCAGCTTCCCCTTTGTTGCAATTATATCAAACTGAACTACAATGATATTGAAGAGATTTTGCATGACTTGTCCTGTTTGCAATAGTTGATCGAGGACATCTTCGTGTTCTGCTAGGGTCATGGATGTATCAGCTAGCATTTCAACATCTTTGGTTCTAGCAATATCCATTGGTGGCACAATGTAACCGTGAAATGATTCCTTGATGTGGTCAATAATTATTTCTGTTGCTCTTGCTGCATCTTGATGTTGCATCATCACAACTGTGGGTTCTTCTCTAGTTTCTAACATGACCTAGAAAGATGCAGCATTCCCTCAAATTTGTTGTGCCCAGTTATCATCCTCTCTTGCTTGTAGAGATACTTGCCCACTAGTAGGTCATGTTGATACAATAGGCCTTATGGAGTTATCCCTAACTTGGTACAAAGCAAAACCTTCCCTTGCATCCCAGTTGATTGTTTCCATGATCTACTGCAAGTGGCTCATGGAAGGCCTATAGTTTTGTTGTGTAGGTGGAGCTCTATGTCCAGGTCTGTCACCAGAAGGCGTTGACCCACTAGGTCTTGCTTGTTCTTGTTGTCTAGTTGTTGGAAGGTTGCTTGTGTGGACCTTTCTACTCCCTCAGTGCCTATTGGCTTTTCCAGCTGATCCTTCTTTGGTGGCATTGGTTTGGATATCTTTGCATAGGATGCATTCTGGGCTTTCCTTAGAACATCATTTGTGTACCCTAGAATTCTTGCTTACTTGCACAACTTTCTAATGAGGCAAGGGAATGGCAGTGTGAGTTTCCCTACCTTCTTCTCTTCAAACCTCCTTTGTATCTCTAGAAATAGCAAATGTGCTATGTTAGTATTGAATAAGGATTGTACTTCTTCTAGCTGCATAAGTGGATATTCTATTGAGTCTCTTGGTAGGGAACAAGTGATAAGTCCCAATCTTGAAGTAAATCTTTTCTTCAATAGTTAATTGACTGTAGTCATTGTCCTCATTTCCATATGCTCTCTGCGGCCACAGTTTCTTTGCATTAGTGTTAGATCTAGTGGATATTTGTGCTACATTTGCTTCGACATGTAGAATATTGAATTTCTTTGCAATGGCTTCAACTGAGTAAGGCACTAAGACTCCTTCAATTTTAATAGTTGCATCATCTTGCTTATTCTTCCAAAATTGGCACACTTCTCCTAGGTACCATTCACCATTGTTTGATAGAGTTGGCCATAGAGGGGAGGCCTAGAGTTGGGTTTTGATGCCCTTGGGAGCAAACTCCATGAATGGTCTAAAATTCAGTTCCACAATTTTTTTGGACATAATGGACTTCTCTTGGATAGCTTGGAGACATTTTGCTAACAGTGTGAGGTGTTGTCCTTGTTTTGGAGCTAGTGGTGCTTTTGCCTCAGCCTGTGTGGATTGTTCATTAGTAGGTGTTTGTTGGTGGATGCTAAAGAATTGGGCTTTTTTCTCCGCTTGCGGCATTTGTTCTCCGGTTTGTCCTCTACCTTGACCTCGTGGTCTTTTACTTTTGAGCTACGAGGGTCCTTCTCCTATGGGCCTTTTGAGAACCATCTGCAACCATTGGAGATTTTTTTAAGCTTATGCAAGGATTTAAATAAGTCTCTAGTAGTTGGTATTCCTTTCTCAGATCCTTGGTTTTGTTTAAACTTTTGTTCTAATTGTTACCTATGGCTCTTACTATGATTGCAGAGTTAGAAGATTTCAAAAATAATCCCTTGTATTACTTATTCTTTTAATTATTAAGACTTCTCACAATTATTCCTTCTTGTTTATTGTATTATTGGATGGTTAACTAGGAGAATCGATTAGGTTCATTAACTTCTATTTAATTAATTGATTAAAATATTCTTATTTGTTCTCTATTCTTGCCCATGATATTCTTTTTTGGCGTTAGAAAAATTTGGCTCAACTTGGCTCTTCTACATGCAATACTCTCTCCCACGACTAAGTTGGTCACTTTGTGATCAAGAGGATTCAAAAATTACACAAATTGGAGCTACAATGAGGAAGTTATGGAGCTTGAAAGTTCGGGCATCAGAGGCTCAGAAAAACAACATGAACTCCCCTTCCTTTGAAATGTGGAAATGAAAAATTTTCTAACTCCTCGTGCATATATATAGATTTTTGTTAGCATAACATCATAGATATGTCATCATAGCTATGACGTTGTACGGCTTAATACATTGTAGCTACGACATCATCGCCAAAACATTAAGTTTTAAGAAATCTTTGGTGAAAAAGTTGAGTCAAATGGATAGCGTGGAAGATGTATAAGTTGTCTAAAGGGTCTTTGATCATAGATTATGCTCAAATTATGGAAATTTGGTAATCAAAGGTCATAAAGAAGGAATTTTTGGGAAAGAAGGTCAATCAAATGTATAAGAGATGGTAGTGAGAATTGCCAAAAGTACAATTATATATGGGAATTTAAGAAAGTAAATATTGATGGTTAAACTGTCTTGGGGGCATGAGATGATGTGGAATTGGTTGTTAGGTATGAGGTACAAAAGTTATGCAAGTGTGTCCTCCCCAAAGTAGGCTCTAGCCCGTAGTGCCATTGTGTAACCACACCTATAAGTGTCCGTAGGCATTCAAGGAGTTGAATATAGAACATATCTGTCTTACAAAACACACATGTTCGTATTGCCAGAATGGGAAAATAATACTATATATTATACAAAACCATATAATTATGATTATAGATACTAGTGAGGTGGAACGGGATTAGAAAGGATTGCAGAAATTGGGACATGAGGTGTTTTACCATAGGCATAATGAATTTTCATGTGTGATGTATGGTTAAAGTGATCATTAGCTTTTTTGTCCAAGATCCAAACCAAGTCCATACCAGTTATGAGTGATATTGCATTGTATCATCCAAAACTAGCAACCATAAGACTACCACTGTTGCAAGAAGCATTATCACTTGGCAATGTAGTTCAAGGAAGGAGTTTATTAATAGCACATTTTATTTTTGAGATTTCTGAGAAGCTACCTACCTCCAGACATGGGTAACATGTCTTTCCAGTGGGACCCCCATAAATTTTATTCTATGCATTTATTATATTTTTACTGTGTTGAACTTACCAGAGGACTACCTTTAGGTATGGGTAACATGTCTTTTCAGTGACATGGTAAGACAACACTTATTGTACTCCTATTTTTCATGAAAATTCAGGAAAATAATATAGTTTTAACAACATGATAAACCTTATAATAGTAGGCTTAGAGAATCCACAAATCCCCTTGATGGCACACTCTTTTAATTCCCACTTGGTTCGTCACTTTTCTACCTAGGCATAATGATCACAACTTTATTTTAGCTTTATTAGGAAAAGAATATCATTATGCCCATGGTAAGAACCTCTTATTATTGGAAATGAGTGGATGAATGATGTGGTCTCATTGTATATAGAATCAATCCTTCCATGATTTGATAACATAGGGTAACCTTCACAGTATTAGGACTACATCTTGCTTTATTCCTTTGCACTTCACTGAAAATTTAACAAAAACATGTACAAGAAAAATGATGAAAAATGGAGAAAGAATTTAACAAATATTAAAGAATATAAAATGATTAAGAAATGAAAAAAGTATAAAAGAATAAAAAAGATATTAAGAATGTGAAAAAGTAGTAAGAAAAGAAAAAGAAAAAGAAAATTTCAGTGCCTAAGTGTCACAGGACACCTCGATGACTATTATTAAAAATAGTTAGCCGGTAGATGGAATGGGTTGAAGATGGTTTGGTGGACAAGGTAGAATTCCTAGAGGAGTCAAGATGTTCATAGAATGGTTTGACTTGCTAAATATTGACCAAGATAAGCTTGTGTGGGCTAGGTGGATGATAGATCTGCATGGTGCTTGATTGGTATGTTGCGTGGATGATATAGGGGCCTTCCCATAAAGTTTGGAACTTAGCCTTTTGTGACACATGACTAGGATTGTAGTAGAGGACTTTATCGCCCAATTGTATTGACACTTGTCTTTTTCTTGCGTCATGCCTATATTTGGAGTATTTCTTATATATATCATTACTCATTAGAGCTACAAGTCTATTTTCCTCTAGAAGGTTAAGGTTCATAAGGTGTTCTTTTTTAGCTAAGTTTAGATCTGGGTCAAGTTTACTAGTAGTAGCTAAGGTTTTGTAGCTCTGCTTGGATTGGTAGTGTGGGAAGTCTTCCATAAACTAACTCATAAGGCGAGTATCCTATTGGAAGTTTCCATGTGGTTCTATATGCCCATAGAGCATCATTCAACTTAGTGCTCCAATCCTTTTGAAATCGACTAATTGTTCTAGTTCATATTGTAGTGATTTCTTGGTTAGTCACTTTTGCTTGACCATTTGCTTGGGGATGGTATGGTGTAGTTAGTTTGTGGTTCACCCCAAGTTGTTGCATTAGGTTCTTGAATGTGGCTCCTATGAAATGTGTTCCATTGTTAGATATGCACATATGTGCTACTCCAAACCTATTCACCACGTGTTATTGAAAGAATTTAGCAACCGTTTTAGCTGTGCAATCTTTCACTATAGTTGCTTTTGCCCATCTCATGCAATAATCAGTTGCCACTAGAATATATGATTTCTTGTTGGACATCGATGTGATGGGCCTCATAAAATGAATTCCCCAAATGTCAAATGGCTCTAGTGGCTAGATCCATTGTTGTGATCCTTCATATCTAGTCGTTATCCCCCCACTGCATTGGCATCTTTAACAAGACTGAGTGAACTTGTGTGTGTCCTTGAATATGGTAGGCCAAAAGTAGCTTGCCATCATCAACTTTAGTGCTGTTTTGTGTCTTGCATAATGACCACTACATGGTCCCTTATGCGTGTCTTGCAAGGTTCTTTGTTGGTTCTCTTTTGGAACACACAATCTAACTAATCCATCAGGACAGATCTTGTAAAGATTTCCATTAATGTCCATGTACCATTCAACTCTGTGGAGGAACTGCTCCTTTTGTTTCTTATTCCACTCAATAGGAAGCTATTGTGTAGTGAGATAAGTCATGTAGTTAGTAATCTATGACTTGTCTATTGAGTTGACAACCATTGTTATCTTTGTAAACAAATTTTCATTGAGAAATTGTTCTAATAACGGTTCATCTTGTTTCTGTTGTTCCCATCTTAGTCTTGACAAATGGTCTGCTACAACGTTTTTAGTGCCTTTCTTGTCTATGATGTCAAACTCCTGTAGTATCACGAGCCATTGTATCACCCTTGGACTAACCATTGGTTTATTCATCAAAAACCTAATGGCACTATGATCCATGTGGACGTAAATAGGATACTTGAGAGCACATAATGTCTGAATTTTTCAAGTGCATACACCATGTCCATAAGCTTCTTTTTTGTAGTGGTGTAGTTGAGTTGTGCTTCGGTGATGCTTCGATTGGCACAATGTATGTAATATAGTCTTTTTTGATCATTGAGCTGAGTAAGTACTATGCCTAATGCATAGTTTGAAGCATTTGTCATAATGTGGAAAGGCTTAGACCAATCTGAGGCTTGAAGGATTGGTGTTTCAATTAGCTTTTGCTTTAATGTCTTAAATGCCTTCTCGCACTGTTCTGTCCATTGGAATGGTGCATCTTTCTTTGATCGTATCACTAGCAGCTTTGCTATTTTTGAAACATTTTCAATGAATCTTCTATATTATCCTATATGGCCATGAAATGATCTAACATCCTTAATAGTCTGTGGCCTCTGGGTGATATTTTGAATAACTCTTATCTTATCCGGATCTACCTCTATTTCTTTTTAAGATGCTCTATGTCCCAAAACAATACCATCTTGGACCATTAGATGGCTCTTTTGCCAATTGAGCTTTAAATTAGTTTCAACACAACTTTTCAAAACCTGCTCTAGTCAGTCTAGTGCTTGTTTGAAGTCTAGCCCATAAGTAGAAAAATCATCCATAAACACCTCTACTTTATTACCAATCTGCTTTTGGAAGATGCTTAGGACTAGTCTTTGGAAATTAGCTGGAGCATTACACAAGCCAAAAGACATTTACTTGTAGGCAAATGTCCCTTATGGACTGGTGAATGTGGTCTTTTTTTGATCTTCTGGTGCAATGTGGATCTGATTATAGCCATTGTACCCATCGAGGAAATTGTAGTACTGGTGTCCTGCAATGGTGTTGAGGACTTAGTCAACAAATGGTAAAGGAAATTGGTCCTTGAATGTTGTTGAATACAACAACCGAAAGTCAATGTAGACCCTTTACTTGCCACCGTTCTTTGGGACAATGACCAAGGGACTGGCCCATTTTGTCTACTATTGGATAGATGAATCCTGCTTTTCATAGTTTATCCAATTCTTGTTTTACCACTTCTTTAAGTTTAGGATTCAATCTTCTTTGAGGCTGGCGGCGTGGTTTGATAGCTGGATTTGTATAAATCTGGTGTTAGTATATGCGTGGATCAATGCTTGGTATTCCATCATAGGACTATGCAAATGATGCGGCCATTTATTCACCACTTGCACTAATCTTCTCTTGTTCTTTATCAAGATTGGCATTAATAATTACCAGTTTCTTATTATTCAGAAAAGCATATTCTAGCACTTTTGGTAGGGTTTTCAACTCTAAAGGTTATGGTTCAAAATTATTTGGTATTTCTAGCTGTCCCCATTTGATGACTTCTGCTTGCTGTGAGTGTACATAGGGGTGTTTCTTCTTTAACTGCTCTAACTCATCGGCTTCTTCAACATAGGCACTTATAATTTGATTAGATGGTTCCATGTACATTTTGGACCTTGTCTTTGTTTCAGTAAGCAGCCATTGGGTGCCTTCTTGTTTGGTGGCTGCTGCATATAGCCATTGTTGCACAGACAGATCTTCTACACATTGATTGCATGTTGTATTGATTTCTTGTTTTTGATGGCCTAGATTTTCTGCCTGCAATTGCACTTGTTATTGTTGCATGTGAGACATGGAACTCAGTGTCTTTGTATGATTTTGGCCTCATCTTGCTTGGAAATTTCCAAGGACAAGTCCCTAATTCCTAGCTTAACATCCATAGTGCTAAGCTATGCTCTTTCCATGATTAGGAAATTCTCCCTTATTTTTCCCCACATGCATTACTTAGAAGTCAGTAAGGTAAGACCAGCCACTTATGGTGGTAATGACATCGTCCACCTGTCTAAGTGGAACAATGATGAATTGGTCTACAAGCTTGAATTGGATGTTGCTCTTTTTTAGTGGAGAAAGATTTTGGGCTTTGTACATATCTTGTGAAATTAGGTTTACTGCTGACCCAAAATCTAATAGAGCTTTACATGGTTTATGTCTTGCTATTTGGAGATATACTAAGGGACTTTCCGGATTTGTTCTCTTCTTGGGAAGTGCTCTTGCCTTGATCCAGTGTGTGATAGTTCGAGTGAGCGTGACAGTGGTCAAATTCGGATATGTAGAATGTGAAAATTTGGTATTCCTCTGAGTATGTGTGGATGGGGCTATTGTGGGTGAAGTTCCTATCCTTTGAACCTTTCCTGAACTTGTTTTGAAAAATGGACGTTTCTTGGATCTAGGTTCTTTCATTATCACATCCTCTTATGTGTTTTTAGCCTTGGTAGCATTCTTTTGCTAGAGTTGTGTTGGCAGTTCTCCTTGCATAACTGATGGTAGTATTGGTGGTAGAGAGTTAGGAGTTGGAATTGATGAACCAACTATTGATTGATGTGCATAAGAATTAGGATCCATTCATAGAGTAGTGGGCGTGTAATATTCTGATGGATCATAGTGAGAGGAAGTACGGATTGAAGCATTTCCAGGAGAGATTGGACGTTGAACGTAATTTCTATAAGGATCGGGTTGCCTATATGGATATTGCTACCTTGGTGGTGGAATTCTCCATGCTTATGGCTATTGCCATTGCTACTGGTATTGCTCATGTGGTTGAGGATAGGCTTTGCTTGGATAGTATGACGATTGAAAGGGTTGTCTGAGATTACCCTGTGGGTAAGATAATTGTTTTGACATTTGCTTCTTGACAAATCATGTGTTAAGTGGATATGCCCCAGACTCTTGCAAGTCAGCCCTAATAGGACAACATCTCTTTTGATGTTCATATTGGCACAGGTTGCATCCTTCTTCCTCTTTTGAATTGAAGTCTGTAACTTGCTCAACTACAACAACTATCCTTTATGTTTGTCATTTTCTCGTTTGTTATATCTTCTTTTCTTTGTTCTTGTTTAGCACTTGTTCAGTCTTCTCCTCCACTATCTTAAGGGCAGCAACAATTTTCTCATCTATTGAGTCCTACATCTTCTCTGCCTTTGTTGCAATGTCATTGACTAATTTTTGAATGGGTAGAGTCTTCTTTTGAATGACATCCTCTAAATTTTTGTCTATTGCACATTCTAACATCTCTTTTCCTTATTACATGATCTCGGTTGTATTCCTCAGCTGATTTCCTTTTTTTCAATTCTCCTTCTTCTTTGGCCACTTGGTCTACCAGTCTTTGAATTCAAAACGACACCACGTCACTTCTTGAAGCTTTGTGTCCACAAAGCTAGCAGCCTGTTGGAGTATTTACATGGCCAATTCACGCCAGTTTTGATCCTCCGTCAACGTCCCCCCATTTGGGTGGAAACGCACTGAGGTGTGGTGGATGTGGTGTTGGAGCTCCCCCCACGTGCAATCACAGTTGATGCCAACCCTAAGCCATTGGTGTGCACTCTACTTGTGCGCCCGGTCTTGTTGGCGCTGTCTCTGTTTCTCCTCCTCTTGCACTCGCTCCTGCTGAGCTTGCTCAGTCGCCTCACACTCTCTTCGGGTGGTTTCCTCTTGGATCAGCTCGTCTCGCACTTGGGCCCGAATCTTGTCCACCAAATGGGCCCGGGCCACATCCACTAGCAGGGCTTGCTGCCTCATTATCTCTTGTTCCCTTTCGCGGAAATGGGTTTCCATTTTGATCCATGCTTGTGCGAGGGCTTCTTCCCACTTTGCTTCCCACTCTCAGTGCTCAGCTTTGCGTGCCGTGGCCATGGCCTCCAAAGTCGCTTGCTGTAGCGCTTTGTCCCTTCTTTTGTTGTGCCTCGACGTTTTGGCCAGTGACATCTCTGGCACCACCATGGGGTTTGGGGTTCTCTCCCCTACGACTACATCTTCTCCTAGTATTGTCACTGCGGGTTGGGTCCTCAAACTCTCTGGGCCGGCCGAAAGGGATGGGTCAGACGGGGAGCCTCCTTGGGGGGGGGGGGGGGGGGTAATCCCCATCCCTGAAGGTTGTTGCCCCCCCACCACAGGGCTAGGATGAGCTCGGAGTGGCGGCCTCGCCTTTGTTGTTACAGAGCCGCCAGAAAAAATCGGGTAGGTTAACCCTAACTGCCAATTTAAGGCATTTGAGGAAAGCAAAATGGATGCCTTGGAGTTTTGACCTGTTGCCAGATTGTACAAAAAATTGGTCCACAAGATTTGCCGCTTGGGCCCAGATCCAGGGCAGAGAGGATCTGGGCAGTTGTCTGCTTTGTGTGCGTGGCACCGGCCCATTGAAGAAAATTTCGACGTCCTGTAGTCTGCATGTGAAGGGCAGAATGATTTCGCCGACCTGGGCCCCTAGACACTTGGCAATCGAGGACTTAACGATGATGACCTTTGTGCCCCTAAAGTAGGTTTGGTCCTCATGCCAGTTGGCGAAAAAAGCGTCGTCTGGGAGGGCCGGGTCATTGACTAGCCGTTGTAGGGAATCACTCCAACCGCATTGCTCCACCAGTTGCCACCACTATTCATTTGCTTGGAACCCTACACAATCAGGCTTGTACATCAACGTGACACCCATCTTTACTTCAATCTCTTTCCATGCAACTTCTGCTTGGGAAACCACCTGTAGTATGCCACGTGGAGCGCATGTAGGTGCATTGGTAAATGAAGTGCTACACGGTCTCGGGCATGGCGCCACACAGAGGATAGGTGTCATCTAAAATGAGGCCTCGTCTACATAAGAGCGCTTGAACAGGCAGTGTGTCCTTCTTAATTAACCATAGGAACACTTTATTTTTCTCAAGTAGCTGTCCTTGCTAGATTTGCCACCAGCCTGGTACCGGTGGGTACATGGTCGTCAACGGGTGACGCGGCTTGAGAATCGACCATCCTTGTGCTTGCATTTTGCGTGCATGGCAGTAGAGCATCTCCAAGGGCTTTGAGTCCTGCGCTTCCGCTTCCCATCGTTTGTATTTTGCATTCATTACACAGACCCACTGGGCCGGCTCCCCAAACTGGCTCGTGAAACGGAGTAACAAGCATTGCTGGCCTATCGTTAGCTCATCCTCAAACTTGGAAATGCCCAGCCCCTTGCATTACGGGGGCACGTGACCTGGTCCCTATTCACAAGGTGAATTTTGCCCCCCGCCCCTCTCTACCCCTCGACAAGACAAACTGGTGGATGCGCATGTTGAGTTTATCAATAATGGCACTCGGAGGGGTGGCAACTGTGGCCACAAACCGGGTTATTGCCATGAGTATCCCCGATGCCACCACCAACTGCCCCTTCCTGGTCAGGAAGTGATTGGCCTAGTGTCCCACCCATCTTTCAACCTTTTCCAATAGCGTTCCCCAAGACATACACCACCCCCATTGGAAAAGTGGGATACCCAGGTAGGCTTCTTGGACTGTTCTGGGTGGAATGTTCAGGACTTGTACCACTTGGCTCTTTATCTGTGTGTCCACGTTGACAAAATGAGCCGTTGACTTAGCCTTGTTAATCTCCAACCCCAGCTCGTCTGCCAACCCTGAAAGTGCCACATTGATGCACTGCACTTGTGGGACCCCGACATGACTAAGCAACATTGTGTCATCTGTGTAATGCTCAGCCAGACATTCCACCTCCGCAATTTCTAGACTGCCAACTATCGTCGCCGTATAGTAATGTTGCATTAGATCCATAGCGATAATGAAAAGTAGGGGCGATAGGGGGTCTCCCTGCTGCAACCCCCTCCTAGGTGAGGAGAGACCCCACAACCGCCGCCCCACGTCGAAAGAGAAGCTCGCAGACGATTGCATGTTGATGCAAAGTTGGATAAAGCCCAGGTTGAAACCTTTCTATTGCATGATGGTGGTTAGGGCTTCCCAGTTGAGTGTATCGTATGCCTTGGTGATGTCTAGCTTGAGACATAGCCCTGGGAAATTCGATATTCGGAGAGAATGAAACACCTCCTGCATGAGAAGCACTTGGTCCTGTAGGGTTCGGCCTTGCACGAAACCTGTTTGGTTTACTCCCACAAGTTTAGGCATTAGTGGAGCTAGCCAACGAATAATCATCTTGGAGAATAATCGAATCAAAACGTTGTAGACCCCGATAGGTTGAAAATGTTCTAGGTGGTGTGCCTTTGCCTACTTGGGGATGCACACAATTCAAGAACAATTAGGCTCCCTTCGGACCTACCTCTTGGCTAGCATAAGGTTGAAAGCGTCCAGAATGTTGGGCCCCACTATATCCAAGAAGGTCCTGAAAAATTCAAGGCTCCAACCATCCGGCCTAGGCGCCTTTGCTCCCGGCATATCGTTGATTGTTGTTATGAGTTACTGCTAGGAGAATGGACCCAACAATCTAGCGTTATCCTCCTTGTTTAGCACTTGTGCAATTTGGACCAATATGGGCTTTGTGGGTTGCTTGGCCTAGATCTTCTTCCAATATTGTGTCAGCTCCCTAGCGACGCTCTGTGGCTCATCAATTATCCCCCCCTCTATGGTGTGCAAACTATGTGGTTGGCTCCATCCCTGTGTCTTGGCGATAGCAAAGAAGAAGTTCGTTTGCCTATCCCCCTCCCGGAGCCATCTAATTTGTGATCTTTGTTTCCAGTATGTCTCCTCCTCCAAGTCAAGGCCTTGAAGTTGCCGCAAAATGTTTTGCTCTTCTTCATGCAGGTCCTCCCTTGCCTCCTACCTGGTCTGGATTTGAGTCAACCTATCCCGAAGAGCTGTGTGACCCGTCCGGAAAGAGGATTTTTCCTCCACTGGTAGGGCCCAGATAGCCCACTTCAGACGAAGCAAGCCTTCTTTGAGGAAATTCCTAGGGTCTCCCTAGCCCTGTCGGTAGCCTACCCAGATGTCCTCAACTAATGGCCTCAACCATGGCTTGTACAACCAAGTTGCCTCAAAACGAAATGGCTACGGGGTCAGGTACCTTTCGGGCCCAAGTAGACAAACCAGGGAGCGATGGTTTGATGCCACCTGTTCTTGTCCCGTAACCTGCGTGGCCAACTGGAGGAGGAGGTCGAAATTGATGTAGATCCGGACAATTCTAGAAAGGGCACGGTCAGGGCCTTTCTGCCTATTGCTCCAGGTGAATGGGCAATTCTCAATGGGCAGATCCCTGGCATTGTTGGATCAGTTGATGATGGTGAGGCATGGGGGGTGTTGGTTTCAGAGTTGTGGGTTGGTTGTTTGGGGAGGGGGAGCACTATCCCTGGCATTGTTGGACCGGTTGATGATGGTGAGGCATGGGGGTGTTGGTTTTAGAGTTTTTTTTTTTGGGGGGGGGGGGGGGG
>MNCI01017459.1:421436-466775 GCA_015680685.1 Gnetum montanum
GTTGCAGGTGAAAGAAGTAGTAGAGAAAGTTGTGGAAAGGGGGGGAGGTGATGGTTTGTGGGGGAGCAGTTGAGGTTGTGGTAGGTTCGGTCGACCCTTACATCCCACCGTAACCTAGCCCCCGCCCTCAACTAGCTGCTGGACCTGATCTCGCACCCTTGTTGGCTTGTCCATCCGAAATCGACAATTAGCTTCCCAGTGGCTGGGTTTCCCACAGCACTTGTAGCTGCCACCTACCCTCTCAGGCCTTCAGCCCCTATTCCTTGCCTGGCTCTGCCTCCAGGTTTTAAAACTCAACCTAAAGGTGTTCCTCCCCACTTAGAAGCTCCAACACTATTTCCCTGACGAGGTCCTTGGCCGACAGATTCCACGACACACAAAAACAGGCAAACCCCATCCATGCTATTGTCTGCGTGACCTTGTTAAAAGTGATAAACTCCCCAAAATGCCCTGCCACCCGTTCAAGGAACCCCAAGTTCCACATCTCCCAAGGAATCCTGGACACCCTTACCCACACCGGGGCACAAGTAAATAGGTCCGTCTCGTGGTGTGCCTGCGGCCGTCAAGGGGTCAAAGCCAGCCCCCGAGCACCATAGAAACGCGGTCTCCCCAGCAACATTGTGTTCCTATCCTGCTAGGCTGGGAAAATGAACAAGAGCAACTCCTCGGATAAGCTCCGGACCTCAACTTGTCCAACCTTCCAGTTTTCTTTCACCCACCTGTAGATTAACTCCATATGAGGGTGGGCTTCCGAGGATACGAAACGGCCAATAAGGCTCCGTTGGTGGTCCGTTGATATAGAGGTGCATGGTACCGTTGGTATGGGAGTGTGCCTCAATCTCCCCATTTGGTGCTCTAAGTTCGTTCCCCCCGCGGTCCTGCTTGGCCCTGACCGGGTCTGGGCCATTCCCACTTCTCGCCTGTTCTCTTCCGCTCCCGCCCCCCTCGGTGAGCCCCTGGTTTGCATCTCCTGCTTCTGCTGCTCCGTTGTCGGCCGTTTTACCTATGCTCATCCCACCGTTAGCCTGTTTCTCTGCTCCCTTGCTTGCTTGTTTCTCTGCTTCCTTGCTTCACGGTGTCATTGTTTCTCCGCTCCCTTGCTTGCTTGTTTCTGCTGCTCTGTCGTCGAATTTAGAGATGCTTCATTGCTCTACTGCTTTATCTGGTTTTCCCTATAATTGGATTTCTTCAAAATTATACTTTGAATTTGACCAACCTATTAGTTTACTGAAATTCTAGAAACATTGTCATTTGGGAGGCACGATTCCATATCCACAATGCCTTTCAGCGAGGTCTCATGCCTAAAGCCTTTGGATAGCTTCTCTTGCCATCCCTCAGTCATCAGTCATGGATTTTTTATGAAACAGTCTTTGAAAGGATTTTACTTCATATTATCAATGTTTATTTTTCATAATTCTGTTACCGTATGTATACCGTGATTTAGAAATAACAGGATGACACCGTGTCATCCAAGATTATTCTATTTGCAAATATGTTTGATTATTAAATACTGAATGTTGAAATAAGTTGACAAATGGTTGTGTAGCATGACATTTCCATGAAAGGAAGGCCAAGAAGAGTCCAAATACCTGTGAATGAGCATATTTCTGGAGTTCTAGCCTACGATGTTCTATGTGAATATATCAAACGTGAATCTGAATTGGAACGCCAAGATAGGATTATGGAAGAGACTAAAGACAAGAAGAATGCAGTTGAATCATATGTATATGATATGAGAAATAAGGTAAACATACCTGTTTTTCTTTTAATATCGAATGTTTAGAACGAAAGTTATCTTCAGATGAACTTTTTAATCTTTGAATTTTGGACTGACATCTAAAAATACTGCCGTAGCGTGTTGTGTTTCTGCATTAATCTTATTATATCCTGCTTTCAGCTTGAAGACAAGTACCGGTCTTATGCCAAGGATGGTGAACGACAAGAGCTTTCTGCAAAGTTAGAGCAAACAGAAGAATGGTTGTATGCTGAAGGTGGTGATCAGACTAAAGGAGCATATGTGGATAGACTTAAAGATCTTAAGAAGGTAAACAAACGAGATGTTAATTTGGTTGCTCAAAATTGTTGCAAATTCCTACAAGAAAGTTTGTATTGTGACATTTCCATTAAGGCAACATGATCCTGCATGACAGATTGGGGACCCTATTGAGAAAAGATTTAAGGAAGAAGAGTCACGTAAACGCAGGGTATATGAATTGGAAAAATGCATTTTTCATTATTGTCAGATGGTTATGCAGCCTAAATATGCTCATATTGACAACGCAGACAAGGAAAAGGTATTCACGTGACTTTTCCTTGCACACTTGAGCCATGAAGTTTGTAATTATTATATTTGAGTTATGGCTTTTATTTGAATATTTACATGTTCTTGTTCTGGTTTATGTGGTCCATTGTAGATTCCAATAGGGAATGCTGAAAGTGCCAAGAATAATAAGGATGCTTCTCTATTTGTTTTATATGCTTGCATGTCTCTTTTCTTTTCATGTTTTACCTGATGTGAGATGTTTCAGAGGTAGAACATTTTCGCAAAATTGTATGCTAATGTAAATACAAATATTTCCAAAAATTTATCTTAACCAGAAAAATTTCATGCTTATTGTGTATAACTGTAACTCTTATATTATTGGACCTTCCGTAGCTTGCATATTATTTCTTTGGAAGACATTTTACATTATACCAGATTCATCATCAGTTGCAATTGATATCTTAATATTATCATCAATTAGCAAAATAAAAAATTCTAGCTTATGAAGAAGACATATCTTGCACCGGTGTAAGACTAGCCGTATTTCTTGTTTTACCATATGTGACTCTCAGGAGGCCTAGCAAGTATGGTCTCCTATATTTTACATTGCAAGTACTTTAAGCAGCTGCCAGAAGTGGCTGGGGCACCATAGCAGCAAGCCGACTCTGCCCTCTCCCTGGAGGCTGTAGGAGGTTCTCTTCATTAATTTATGCCCAATTAATAAAAAACGATGCAGCTTCCAGGAATACTCAGCAGGGCATGCAATTTTCAGACTACCTCATAATGGCTGTTATTGTTTCCCTCTTAGCTCAACGATCGTATGTGAAGTTCGCATCTACTTTTTAAGCTTCTCTCTTTAACTGCTCTTCCTACGTGTAGTGTGTGCCATTCTTTGTTGGTCTTCTTTGCCATGAGTGCTCATGGAAATTGTGCCTCTTTGATCTGATTATACAGATTCTGCTGCTGCATCCTTACGACTTTATTTCAATTTAGTACTACAGATCGCATTGGAGTTGGGTCAATCTTCAGTCAGTTGTCACCTATTTGATTGCTTGCTTGATTTTTGAAACTGATCTTTAAGCGTTCAAAGGCAAAGGAAAAATTCCAAGTTTCAGAGTATGATCAATTTCACAAGAATAAGGCATGTGGTCAGGAAAAAGGGAAGGACACCCCAGCGTTATATATACCATGCGCGCGCACACACACACATATCTCTTTTAGCGCTTGATGCCTAATCTTCTGTGTCTGCATCAATTCTCAGCACGGACAAAGATGGTCCAGGTATAGTAGCATGGGATTTAGATGATATCTCATCTCTAGTGCTACCATGAGAGCTTGGTAACTATAGTAGAACACCAACTTATAGAGAAGCTGCACTTGTGTTTCATTTAATGTATACACATCATTATGTTACTTTCTTGGAGCAGGATATGAACGACGGACATGACAAGCCGTCACAATGTGTTTCTAGTCTCAGTGTTATCACTGAGTCCCTGTATTGTCCAAATCCTTTCAGACAGCTTTTGCTGTTGCATGCTTCAAAAATCCTTCAACAGTCTTTTCAGAGAATAAACTGTGGCCTGGGCACCAAGTAGATTACCTTTGTACTTTAATTTCATAGAGTGTGGCATAGGCGCCAGTTTCTAATTATCATTTTTATTAATAAGCTTTGCAGAAGCCACTTGTAGGAAGTATATTTTATTAAAAGAATTGATTGACATGCTTTTGAAATGATAAACTAGATGGCTTTCTTGGCAATGGGGTTGATGATAGACCCCCCTAAAATTCTGCAATGGAGTAGCAATTACCATGTGCAGGACAAACTCCCATAAACTTCAGTGTTTAATTCAATTGTTTTCGTGTAATGAAATATGCAATTTAGTTGTGAAATAAAGAAGCCCCTTTGATACTTGTCTGAGTATGCCAAGTGCTAAAAGAAATATAGAAAATGATAACTCAAAAAATTACAGGTGGTTAATAGATAATAATGAAGTTCTTTTTGTAATGGACAACTTTGTTGATCAAAAAATTAGAGAAGCTTTTGAACTCAGAATTCATTGTAATAATGTTAATCGAGATCAAGGCTATTTTACCCACTTGGCTTGGTGAGCTATTTTAACAAAAATTAAGTAACCTAGAAATCTTCTTGAAAATCTTAGTTTAATTTTTTATTTTACTTGTTTTTAAAAAAATAATTTTAAATGTCAAGGGGTGTTCTATTTTTATTTACAAGGTCATTGTCTTATATGTTAGAAGCTGTGAGGTTAATTATATTGAAATATCATTATGTTATTGTTATTTTGCGTGAAATTTCTATTTTTCTTTTTTTTTTCTTTTTTCTTTTTAGCTTGTTCTTTTGATTTACCTTCTTTTGATTTACCTTTCATGAGATTTGTTTATTGTTTGTTTTTTTCTTTAAAATTTGTCAATAATAGTTTTACTTTTCCTAAAACTAGCCATTTTTACCCAAACAAAAACATAGCCCCAAATGGAGATTAGCCTTTCACCTCTTGCGCCCGGTGATGATTGTTTGGGCCTTTGCTTGCCATCTGCCGGGGTCATGTTTTGGGGCTGTGGGCTGGGGTTGCAGAAGGTGACACGGGTTTTTTCGCTTCGTTGTTGGTGTTTGGCATGCACTGATGCCGTTGTACATTATACTTATCTTTTAATCAATCTCAAATTTTCTTCCAAAAAAAAAAAAAAAAAAAAAACTAGTTGTTACCCAAGACATCTCAACTAGCCATGACCTATAATGCTATTTATATTCTTTGTCTAATCTTTGAGAAATCAATTGCAACCGATGATGAATCTATTATGATTTGAAACATCTTGCAAAGAAATAATATGCAAAGCTAATATTATACAAAATAATAAATATAAATGACTCAGCAACAACTGTTGACAGCTATAATGATGTAAGTTATGTCAGCTGGTAGCTACAATAATATAAGTCATTTGTCAATTGACAACTGTACATAATAGACAAGTAAACCATGAGTTAGCTAAAGCTATGTAAATTCTTGTATAAATATGGGTGTAGGCTAGAAGTGAAAATCATCCTACTACCCTTTCTAGTATCCTTTTGCTCTGAAAGTTTTTAACCTCTCCTACATTTTTTAACCTCTTTGTTCAACATGGTATCATAGAGTGTGTTTCCCTTGTTGCCTGGACATGCTGGAGGTTAGTAAAGATAGTACCTCTCATCCCTCCATTGAGGAGAGTAGGGTTGGAACCTTCAATGATAAACCCTTTTTTCATGTTAGTCCCATGAAGCTTTCTTAGACCATAATTGAGGTTAACTTATCCAATCATTAGTTTTGTAAGTTGTTGGTTACAAAATCCAAGTGTTGTAAACTGAAACATTATGTCTACTCACGAGTATAAGAAGTCTGAGGTAGAACAATGTGATGTATGGAAAAAATTGGGAGAAATGGAATAAATGGAGTTATAATGGAACCATAAGGAAATGGAACAACAAATAGTTAAGCAAATCTAAATAGATTAAAAATTAAAATGAACATGAGTGCAAGATGAAGTCATAAGTTGACTATATGTGTGTGGAAACTTATGTCGTAAGTAGTAAGACGTTAGAGAATTGTCAACTAACAAGTGTCAAGTGTTGAAGAAGCGATTGTAAGTTAAAGATATGAATTGCAAATTGCGTGGGTTGATAATCCACAAAGAACATGCGACATATGGAATGACAATTCAAGTGTTTGTGATTGGCACATGAAGACATCTATCTATTACAGGTTCAAAGAACTTAGTTTCATGAATAAGACCAATCGGGGAGAGTTCCCAAATTTAGGTTTGTGAACAGTAGAGCTCACAAAACCAAGTAATTGATGAAATTGGCTCATGAATGCTTCTTATCAACCCAAGAATGATAACAATATCCTTGGAGAATGTTAACAAATTGATAAGATGAAGTAATCTCCTTATTAATGATTCTTGATAATTAGAGTTGTCCATGAGGTGCAAAACGAAACTCTAATAAGCTTGATGAGAGTAATCACCTTTTCTTGGTCTCATTTCTGTTTGTTATTTTTCAAGGCCCGTGGTTTGCATGATTGTGTCTTAGGAGCAAAAAAGAAACCAGCAGCCAATAATTCTTCTCTCAACCAATGGAAAGCTAAAAATTCTTTGGTTATTTCGTGGCTTATAAATTCTATGTAACCACACATTGCACAAGGTTACTTACTTCTGGATTCTGCATGGGAAATTTAGAGTGATGCTACCCAAATTTATTCACGATTGGCTAATTATGCATGTTTATGAGATAAGGAAGAAAGTTCATGAAACTAAACAAGGGGATATGACTGTAGTTCAATATTTTGAAGAACTCAGTAGTTTGTGGCAAGAGTTGGACTATTATCAAGACTTTGACGCTGACTGTCCTATTGATGCCACCAAGTTTTAGAAATTGGTCGACAAGGGACGTGTGTATGATATTTAATCAAGGCTGAATGTTGAATATGATCAGATACTAATCCAGCTACTTGGTAGAGATCCTTCCCCTTCATTGAGGTAGACTTAGTCCTTATGTACAAGAAGATGAGAATAGATGGAATGCCATGCTCCTTCGAGCTTTTCAGTACAAGTCGGCAATGACAGCCAATTCTTTATTGAAAGATTTTAAAGGGGGTCATTATCATCCTGGTCATTAGGGGGCCTCCAACAAAGACCATCTCAAATGTGATGTCTGTGGGAAGTCCAGGCATCCAAGGGAGAATGTTGGAAACCTCATAGTCATCCTAACAAAGGTTGAGGGAGTAAAAGAATAGGATCTTCTCCATCACATGCCCACGTTTAAAGTAATAGATTCTTCAGCTCCACATGAAGATCTGGATATTGCTAAGGAAGAGTTGAAGCTCTTAGGTGCCTGTTGGCTAGGCTTGATCCTTGTACCTTCACTTTTAATTTTGCAAGTGTATCAACTACAACATGTAGTGCTTCTACTAAAGAATCTAATTCTTGGGGGATTAGATTTAGAAGCCTCAGATCATATGACTAGTTCTTCCAAATATTTCTCATCTTACTTTCCTTGCTCAAGAATGCTCAAGAAAAGATAAAGTCTGCGTTTCTTATGGTTCCTTATCCTCCGTATTAAGGTAAGGTTCCATAAATTATACCTCTTTATTACCATTGTTATTAGTTCATGATGTCCCTAAGTTTTCAAATGATTTTTTTCCATTAGTAAAATTACTAAAGATCTAAATTGTAGTATCATTAGATCCTTCTTATTGTGTTTTTCAGAAATTGGAATGGTGATGACAATTGGCTATAGTAGAAAGCAAGATGGCTTATATCTATTGGAGAATTGTCTTGGTTCTTTTTCAAAAACTAGTCCTTGTAGTTAAGCTTTGAAAAGCGGTACTACAGTTTCTGCTTATCAATAGTTAGTATAGTGGCATTGGAGATTAGGACACCCAACTTTTGTAGCTCTAGAAATGTAATTGTCTGATTTGGCTAGGTAGTGTACCTTAAAAAGTTTTGTGGGCAATGCATGTGAATTTGCAAAGCACACTTGAACTTCTTATCTTGGTAATAACACTAAAAGGGTTGCTCCTTTTGTGGTTATTCATTTTGATGTATGGTGTGCTAGTTGAATTGTATGCATTTTTGGTTCTTGGTGGGTTGTCTCATTTGTTGATTATTATAGCTGGAGCACTTGGGTTTATTTGATGCATACTAAAAGTGAGGTCCTTTCTTGTTTCAAGAAATTCCACAAGATGGTTAGAACATGATTTGATGCAAAAGTGAAAATTCTAAAATCAATAATGGTAGAGAATATATGGATGATGCATTCCAAATTTGTCTTGATGATCATGATATCATTCATCAAACTAGCTCTTGTGACACACCTACTGAAAATGCAGTATTTGTTAGAGGTGCATAGTGTTGGTGTGGAGGGCCTGGGAAGGCAGCAGAGTAGGTCAAAAGGGCAGCCATGACATGATTGTAGGTTGATTGTGCTTTGCAGACTGTTGAAATTCCCAGTTAAAAATGAAAAAAAGGTTGCAAGCACACTATGACTTGTGGTGTCATCTTCTTCTCTTTGTGCGATTTGAGCCTGACCTTAGCACAATTGTTGATAAGTTGTGATCTACAAAAAATTAGCTTCCCATGAGGAGCACGACCTAGGCACGACTGTAATGTGACTTGGGTTGCAAGGGGACAATGAGTTGGATGTAGCATGAGCCCTAATTTGGTTGCAACTTGGCTGCGAGTTCACCACAATTACCTGGCAACTAGAATTTTGGCTTCTGATCTTCAGCATTATTAATGTTTAGTTGAGGTTGGGTCATGTCTTGGTAGTGTTGGAGAGAAACACACAAAAATAAAACCCAAATTCTAAATTTTAATAGTTGGAAGCCCATTCAAGGGCCAAGAGTCATTTCCATCACCTGGTGGGCTCTAGATCTATGCTTTGGTACATGAAATTGTAGAAGAAACATACACAAACATAAGTTTGGAGCCTCTTTGGGCACAACAGAGGAAAACGTGAAAAATCTTCAAGAAGCCTTCACATCCTCCTTCTAGCTTTCATATCTTGTGCTAGAAACATGCATCATTGATGCTTCAAGCCTTCATTGCTTACCAATTGCTCAATACACCAAGAATTTGGGAGCGAATCAGCCAAACTTCTTTGTGAAGCAAGAAACCACAAGAGAGGGCTTGCTACCATGCAAATTCTGTGTAAAATTTTAGAATAAAACAAAGATTACAGTTCAATTGTGATCTGAACCTCTCAAATTCATCAAAGTAAGAAAATGCATCAATCCTTGCATCAACAACTATCAAGACTCTTCAAACATGCATCAAACATCAAATGACATAAACGTGAACCTAAACTTGAAATTAAACTTGCAATTGAACATGAAACATGAGAAAAATGGTGAAGGACTTAAATTGAGAGCCCCAATTGAGAGAAATCTACAAAATTGAGAGAACTTTGAGAGAGTTGGCTGTGAGAAATGGTTCAAGAGAATCGTAAGAGATTCAACTCTTGAGAGCAATCGTATTGAGAGAATGCAACAAAAAGGGGAAAGAGCTGAAAAACTAAATGAACTTCAGCACAAGCCTTTAATGAACATGCACATGTACATTGATTCACTTCAAGCTTTCACACTACAATGGCATTGAATGAGAGGAAGAGGTTTGCCCAAAATGGCATGCTTCCACATGAAGGCCAATTAATTTCCTGTGTCTTCTTTTGCACATGTTCTCTTTCTTATGTTTTTGCTTTTAAACAAGCTTCAACAAGCAACTCATCTAACCACCAGGAGACATGACTTTAACTTCAAACTACTTATGACACCTACTAACTTCTAATGACTTTTACCATGACTTCACATGAGTCCAACATAAAGACATGAAACAAACAAAGGAAAAACAACATGAAAGATGACTAAGGAGGTAGGCACACAGTCACACTAAATACTATATGAATGAAAAAACCCACATTTGTTGGAAGTTCGAAGGTTAGTGATGTCAACTATTGATATGCCAAAGCCTTATTGTGGGGATGTAGAGCAGCATATCTCATTAATCAGATGCCTTTGTGTGTATTAGATTTCAAGACACCATTGGAGCTTCTTTAATGTCTCCTAAGGTATTTTGGTGTGTTTGTTTTGTTCATATTTAAGGAAAGAGCATTAGCAAACTAGATCTAAAAGATATTAAATGTTTGATCATTGGATATTTTGCCACTTAAAAAATGTTATAAGTATTAGCACCTGTCTACAAACATGGATGTTAGTTTTCAAAAGACATAACCTTATTTTTAATAGTTATCTCTTTAGGGGTAGAGTTTACGGGAAGAAGAGCTGGCCATACTTATGTAGATTAGATTGGATTGTAAATTGTTTTTTCATTCCTGAGATTCTAGATGATGGATTGCAATTTGGAATTACATAGAATCACAATATTAAAAAATGTTAAATTTTTAATTATTTTCAATAGTATATGCAATTAAGAAGACAAAATTGAAAATCCATTAAAAGTAATATATTCAACTTTAATATAGAAATTTCTAAACATACTAACATAACAACAATGCATTAAGCATGAACAATAATATAAATTCATTGTTTATACTCCCATATACATTCCAACATGTTTAAATGTAAGCTACATTGCAGTATTCAACATTCATTGTCAACTAAAAGAAATGAGTTGAAGAATGTTTGAAATCAGTTGTTGAAATGATTGAAAATGAGTTGAAGAATGCACTATTGAGTTCGTGAAGAATGCGGTACTAAGCTCCTCAAGAATGTGTTGTGCTCCAAATACATTGCTCCTTGTAGAAGAATGTGCACTCAAAGTGCCAAAAGCTTGAAACTACTAATGACACATATCCAGGATATTCTATGCTCATTTTTTCTACTTTTATAGTTGTATTGAGTCTCGAGTTTTGTTATTTGGATGATGTTAACTTCTAATTGGTGTTTTTAAAGATTTTATTTTTTATAGCTTTATATTATTTTTTAAATTCACAATTTTAACTCTTTGAAATCATCCAAAATTACGATTTCAAACTGGATTGCAGTCCGAAATTGTGATTTTTTGTTTGGAATCATGATTCTGAATTACAATGGTTTAGATTACGGTTTGGAATAACCTGGATCATGATCTTGATCCAATCTACATAAGTATGGAGCTGTCACAACCTTCTCTTCCTTTAACCTACTTGCCCAAGTCATAGGAAGTAAGGAGGAGAAGAAGTAAGAGGGGGTGCAGGAATAGGAGGAGTTAGAAAAAGCAGCAATTAAAATAGATAACAAAATGAATGAAGAAAGGAATGAGAAGTATGTGACTCTCGTGAGATTGAATAGAGATGATTTGCACAAATATTGTATGAAGACAAGAAGATAAAGTCATCAAACATGCTCTACCTAGCCTAGAGCCATCCTTAGAATTGGTTGTTCTAGTCTCAAACCTCATCCTCCAATAAGTCTTCTACTTTATCTCCTCCTAATGATTGTGATTTACCTATTACTACTAGAGAAGGGATTTGAACTTTTTCTTAGCATTGCATCACTAACTTTGTTTCATATAAGTCTCCCTTTCCTATGAAACTGTTGTGTCCTCATCTTTTACATCTAGAGAAGGAAGTACTTTTTGATTCCAAATGAAAAGTAGCTATAGTGTGAAGAGATGATAACATTGGCAAAGAATCTTACCTGGAGGCTTGCTACTCTCAACTGGAAAAATGAGAGTAGTTTGGAAATGGGTTTCTTACCACCGAGCATAAAACAGATGGAACCACCAAAAGATACAAGGCAAGGCTAGTTACAAAATGATTTACTCAAACATATGGGTTGGAAAAGCAAGAAACGTTTGCTTTAGTAGCCAAGATGAACCCCATCTGAGTTATTCTCTCTTGTATAGAAATCTTTGGCTTGCATTTGTAGCAGCGAGATGTGAAGAATGCATATTTCCTTGGAATTTTGGTATAAGAAGTTTACATGGAGATCCTCTAGGATTCTCTTGTAAGAAAATAAAAGGGAAGGTATTCAGATTGAAGAAGTCTTTGTGTGGTCTGAAACAGTCACGTAGAGTCTGGCTTCTATATAGGCAAAGTAATGCATATCAAACTATGCGCATCAAACAATGCATTGGTAAGATTACCATTTTGACTGTATATGTGGCTGGTATAGTCCTAATAAGGGATAATGCTACAAAGATGGCCAGATTGAAGGGCTATTTAGCCAAAGAATTTGAAATCAAGTACTTTGAGAAATTATGTTACTTTCTTGGAATTGAAGTTGCTCAATCAGAAAAGGGTATCTTTGTATATCGAAGAAAGTATGTCCTTGATCTAATTTAGGAGACTAGTATGTTAGGATGCAATTCTATAGATTCTCCCATTGGGCAAACTACCATCTCAGGAGTGTTGAAGGAGAAGTAGTAGACATTGGGAGATATCAAAGGCTTGTTGAAAAATTGATTTATCTTTTTTGTGCACCCAACTAGATGTAGCCTATGCAGTAAGTGTGGTCAATCAATTTATGCATGGTCCTCACTGCTCATTTAAGTGCAATTTTTCGCATCCTTAGGTACTTGAAGTCTGCTCTAGGAAAGGGGTCACTTTATTCTAACCATGCCCACTTGAACGTAGAACTCTTTATTGATGTTAAGTAGGTTGGATCACTTGATAGAAGGCTCATGTTAGGGTATTCTATATTTTTTGTTAGGTTTCTTAATTGTACACTTACTTTTCCTGATAAATCTTTGAGATCTCTTACTGGATATTGCAATAAAATTTCTATTTTTTTTTCAGTTTCATTAATTTGGAGGTGTGCCATGGGCTTAAATACACAAACCTCAACTACAAGCTGACTTGATGCAGTATCATGCCTAGAGGAATGCTGAAAGGGCAATGATTGCACATTTTATGCATTTGAAAATTTTATGGGACTGGTAAAGGAGCATATTGACCAATGGCCCAACCAATGTTAATTCACAAGCCATGATACACTTCATTTCTCATAGCTGGTGTCACAATTGTAATTGTGTACCATAAGTGTGTAGCACATCATGGCTTTCTAGAAAGTTGATTATTTACATTCTATTATTATTGTCTGGGTTTAAGCCTGCACATGACCACTTGAAAAGAAGTTAGGCTTTTGCTCATGTACTGATCCTTTCAGGGTTCCACTTGGCAGGATGAGCATTGAGCCCTTTGGGTTGAAGCACATGTGTCATCCCCCCAGAGGACATGTCCTTCTAGGGGCATAGTAAAAGAATATGTTCAGTCTATGACATTAGGTAGGCAGCCTGCCATAGAGAATCATTGTGAAATCCTGAGCCTATCTTAATAGTCAGCTTATAAATGGGATAAAGGGAGCATGATGATAATGATCGTTCATACACAATGATGTTGCATACTCATAGTGCAGGTATTAGAAAAATGAATGCCGAGTGTTTAATATTATGGAAGTTGGTTATTGAAACAATTTTACTTTCTCAAAGTTTTGATTGATGAAGAGCTGCCTCTCTACATGAAAAATAAATATTTATCATTTACTACAAGGTATGACCATTGCACACAGGTAGAGTAGTTAAAGGGAGCTATATATTGGAGAACAAGTCTCATTCTCAAAGTTAATGTAATTTTCAATGTTAAGGAATTTTTTTAAATTATGGATACCTTGATGGAATAAGAATGGATTATTGTTAATTGCAGTTTTTGTTAAGATTTGTGTGAGTATTGTAAATGTCTTTTTGGATTTCCCTGCAATTGCTTATATTTAGAATAAAGCTTGTACAACCTCAAAAATACTTTCTAATGCTACACACTAATATAGGTTTGAGTTTGGAATAGATTGTAGGACATATGATTTATCGTCATTATCATCATCCTAGCCTTGTCCCAACAAAATGAGGTTGGATACACGTGATTTCTTAGCTATCAAATTTTTGAGTAGACTGAATGTCATCTAGATAAAGTTTGGATGTTAAGCATGTCATCCCCAAGGCACAATCCAACTCGAGTGCAGCCACTATGTTAATCTCAACTCCAAAATGTGATGACCCGACAATAGGGGATTATAAATTGCAATTCATTCTTTATAACTACTCCCCTCCAACCCATATGAGATTTTTCTATCCTTCTCCAGCTGCCAAGAGGGCGACATCAATTCTTCTTTCCCAGCTTAACGGAGGTTGCTTCAGCATCAAAATGTTGCAAATCTTTGAAATTAAAAATTTTAGATCAAGCTGAGGGATGGGTTCGCACTTGGTTCCATAAGAGTGATTGTTCTATTTTGTTAAGTTTTTGTGGAATGGTTTCCTTTATAATATTTCCTGGATATGTAATGGATTCTTGATCATGTTTCCTTCCTGATGTATAAGATCCCGAAGAAATCCTGGATTAACAGAACTATCAATTTGCATCGTCACAATACAAAGATGCAGAAATACAGAACAAAGATCCGGAAGAGAGAAGATGTCCTCTTTATGTAGTAACTCCTTAATTTAATTGGAAGGAAGCTGAAGAAGCAGTGAGTGCATGGGACAGAATAGTAAAAGGCAAGATTAAGACGAGAAAGAGATGGTTCACAAAACCAAGAGTTTTTTTTTTAATTGCATGAAAACACATGAGATTAAATGATGATGATAATTATGAAACTGAAACTGAAATTTTTACTTACATTCACTGAGATTCTTTGGATCCATTGGACCGGTTTCAGAATCAAACCTGTGACCTAGGGTTATCAGGCTAAGATCCTTACCACTAGGCTAATGCCTCATTGATCATGGCAGGCTCATTATAATGTTTAAGGCAATTGGGCTTGTGATTTGTATCCTACCAATCATAAGTTCAATTCGAATGAGTCCTGCAGAGATATGAAGGTATTTTGCAATAGATAATGGCTATGATTGCACTAGTCCAATTAATCATGGCAGGGTAGGACGTAAGAAAAAGCAATTCAGTTCAGTTTTTATATGTAACACCGACCATGTGCAACAGAGAGAAAATGTGAAAGAGTAAAAGACTTAAGTGAAGTGAGATTTAAATAGATTGTGAACTAAAACATACGTGAGTTGAAATGTAACCATAAGGTAGAGAATAAAGAAAGTGACCTACAAGTATGACTTAGGCGTCAAAGAAGTACCGAATTAAGTAAAACTTGAGTTGTGTCAGAGCAATTGTAAGCCAAGGAATACAAGCTGTGTAAGTTGTGGTCAAATTATCCACGATGAACAGGCCACGTAATGTGTGATAGTTCAAGTAAGTGTTGTTGGCACCATTACAAGTTCAACCAATAGGAAAAATTCCCCTAAACTTCAAGAATCGATCAAATCTATTCATAAAATGGTTATATGGCTTACAGATAATTATATATCTGTAGTTGTTAAATTTTAACTTTTAGTTAATGATTCTAGTAAGCAGAGTTGTTTGTGAGATGTAAAACAAAGCTAACATGGTACGAGAGGTAACGACACAACCAGATGCAAAAGCCCAAAAGTAACACAATGATTGATTAAGCAAGATATAAGGAGGGCTGATCATTGTGGAATACAAGGGAAAATGAAAATTGAAGGAACATGACTGAAGGTAGAAAGGAAGGAGCAATGGAAAAAGCCTGTGAGCAACTTGTAAATGGCTGTTGATGATGTTTTTCAACGAGACTGGCCAAGCCACAAATCAACGACTGAGTTACATGATAGAACAATGGGCTGAGTATGTTGTATACATGCCAATGCGACTAGAGGAGAAGGTGGATGGACTTTACAATTGAACCAAAAATTCTAATAGGCTGTAGATTCCACAAGGGTAACAGAGACAGTGGAATAGAAGGGGAAATCAGAATCATAACAAAGGGATGCAAGGAGTAAATAGACATCCTGTACCTCGATTGTTCAACACAATATGGAGGTGCCTCCTCCCTCACTAAAAAAAATGAAAAGAGCAACCAACAACAAAGAAAGCCATGACATCCTACAATGTGTCAAGAAAATTTGTTAAGTGATATTTAGAGGGATAACCGTAATATATACTTGTATCCATAAAAGCTTGTATGATAATTAGTTGTAATTGTTTGAGTGACATTTGTGCTCAGAACTCTTTCTTGTCAAAAATTATAATGTTACATATATATATATATATATCTTGTTCATGACCATTATAAGTTGGAGAAATCTATGACAAATGACTAACTTAAAAGATAAGTCAGCATAATTATAAAAAGATTTAAATGTGACACCCTAATTCAATTTTTCTTTTACATTCATGACTTCAATTGAGGTGACTAGGGCTTCTAGAACTTCTACCGAACGCAAGAAAATACTCTGATGAATTTATTTGTAAGTATAAGTTGATTATTAGGAGAAAGTCTCACATCTACGAGTTGTAATGAGGCAGAAATAGGGAAAGAAATTGCAGATGAAAACAGAAGGTTAATTTCGAAGCAATTTTTGTTGAGAAGAGAGGACCACGTGATTCCTCCAATCAGGTTTGTTGATGCCCTCTTAAATTTGCCCATGAATATTACATTCAACAAAAATTATTATGAATTCGTAACGAGTAAGGAGTTGGAAGAACAAATGAGGAATCTTTGCTTGAGGGTTAAACCAATTTCTTTGTTTGTAATTTTGACTTGCTGTTTGACGAAGGAATGCGTGATGTTCTTAAATGTCACAATAATGGCAACATCATCGTGAGTTACAAGTGTCAAGATTATTCTGATCTTTTCTCTGAAGAGATTGTAAGGCATGTATTTTATGATTTTGTTGTTTATTACCTTGTTATGGATCCCTAAGTTGATGAAAAGGGTTTGGTTGTTAACAACTTTGAGAAGGAAGAGGATTTTAGAAAAATAAATAACATCTTGATTAATGTATTCCCATTGAAGGAGCCCTTACAAGCCATGACCATAGTCTACAGTTGCTTATTGGACTGTGCAGATCACAAAATTCAATTTCCTGGCCTGCTGTAAAGCTGATGTGCTTTGTTAGCAAGTGGAATATCAAGAGCAGCTAGGCCTGATAACAGAGGGCAGATTTCAAAGGTGACTGTTTGTTATTATATTTTTTCTCAATGGAATCCAAGAATGAACACAGAGAATAACAGCCATAAAAAGAACAGTCTCTAAACTAAGAATAGTCACTATCACAGAACTAAATTCTGATTTTTATGCGAACAGAGACAATAGGAAAGTAGCTTTGAGACTAGCAATGTCTTACGCTAGAAATCATCATAACTCAAGAACTAAAATCTGATTTATGAGAAAACAAAGGAGAAATTTTCATGTAGTCATTATGCCAAATGGAAACACAAAAGCAAATTAAATCATCAACTGACAAGTGCATTTCAGCTCAAGTTTGCCTTCGATGATTGATTAGCATGGGGTCAAATTATTTCAAAATTCACAACTTAATGTTCAGCCTCTCTTGTTTTCACAAAGAGGGAAATGTAGGACAAAGGACCATTTAATAATGAATTAGGACATGGCAACTTTCTCAACAATTCCTCTCAAAAACTGACCATGAAAATGGTCAACAAAACAGAATATGTGCATTTCATTTTCCATCATGTAAAAAACATAAACAATCATCAATATGCATAATTTGTTCTTACGAGTACTCAATGGACCCTTTGGCCATCCAGGTGTAACACACCAAGTACTATCAACCTTGCGATGTCTTGTAGCCCACACAAGAAGAACACCAGGGTTGGATAAAATGGTGGAGGCTAACACTATTAAGCACCTTCAAAGGATAAGCCCATGTAGCCATCACAAGAGATCTCCAACCTTAGATAGAATGATGGGGAACATCCATCAATAATGTTTGCAAAAACATAAAATATCAAGTTTGCATGACACTAAGCCTTGTACATTTATGCCAAAAATCAGATTCATGACTCATGAATGGCTCACAATTCACAAGAAATCCCACATCCTTAAAAAATGATCCTCAACTTATCCAAGCTAAGACAGCAAACACCTATCAATAATTAAAATACAACAATAGTTTGAAATACAAATCTCTAGGATTGGGTTGATCAATTTGGGGAAGAAGAATACACTTCAGGCTTGGGTTGTTGTCCAGTTAGTAGCCTCAAGAATTAGCTCAAACAACAAATTCAAGGCGCAGCCAAAATCCTCCAAGAAAATTAAATAAAAACAATTCTTGAAATCATATTACAATCTCCCAAAATCAGCCATAATAGCCTCAAATAGCAGTCAGGCTCCCAAGCCTCTACCCAGAACCCACAATCCAAAAGATAGGCTGAGAACAAGGAAGGAATAGCCATATACCACCTCATCTCTTTCTCTTCCTCCCTCCTCAAACTATCATAGGTTCTCCCATTCGGCACAAGGATGAAACAAGAGAAAACCCAAGGCTTAGGCAAAAGTTTTTGTACAAAAGTTTACACAAATGGGCAAAGGCTCGACAATCAGTTCTCCAAATGATGCAAGAGAAGCACATCTCCATTGTCTTTTTCTAGCCATTAATATGAAGTAGACAATATGCATATTAAAAATAAATGTCATCATAAGCATGTCCAGAAGTAACATAAAGTACACATCACCATCCTACTTACTTTTCCACATTGATTTTTCATGTGTGACCTCCTTTGTTAACTTATTTTAAATCACTTTTAGCTTTACAAGGTTAAGAGGGCTATAATTTTATGTTGGACCTATTCTGTTTTTTCACTATTCCTATATTTTGACTAGCAAAAGTCGTGATATTAAACCTTTTATATATCCAACATTTTGCACATATCAAACTGGTTAAATCAAGTACAAATATGTCATAGTTATCTAGGTATGTAAAAATTTAATATTTTAATCGAACCAAAGAAATTATAGGTCCACAAGGTATATTTTTAATTGTTTAACATTAAAATCTCAAATTTTGGGAGTCAAACCAAAAGCCTAATTATAAATCTCTACTTTGCATGTAAAATTCCACCAAATTTGAGCATAATCCAATAACTTTGAATTTTTGATGTATTTTTATTAATTAAATTATTTAATAAATTAAAAATTCTAACCAAATGCCAGAATAAACTAGGAATCCTATTTTCATTAATTTTAAAGTAGTATTGTAAAACTATTTTCATTCATTTTAAAGTAATATTCTAAAATAATGTTAGACTTGACTATGTTAATCTATTTAGAAAACATATAGTTTTCTATCTTAAATAAATAATTAAAAAGAAATTGTAAACAAATAATAAGTTCACCTAAATTACTCAATCAAAAGTCTTCATATTACGTACGCACACCTACAAATATATATAAGCTTCTAAATAAATTCAAGTTCGTGTGGATATAAGCTTTCAAATAAGTTCAAGTATTTATTAGAGTATTAATGTCACATATACAAATGTATGACACTAATCTTCAAATGATGATATAAAGAAGAAACACCTTGATTGTCTTATGCGGACATCATTCAATACTGTGTTTCTCTGTATCTATGGTTAGTATGATAGTTACTGTTCACTATTGTTCTATAGGTTTGTTTTTACAATGCCTAGCAACGTTATCTATCCTATTTTTCCCCTCATTAGTAGCCTGTACCTTCTCTAACCATGGATTCTGATGTTCACGATTGCTTATTCCTTAATAGCTGCTTAACAGCTTGGAATTCTCTGATGTTTATTACAACTTCTTTTCTTTTTACGTATTTACAAACTTCCACTACTATGCTTTTATGCTTAAACCATGACCTCTTATGTCTACGATGTTAACTTTACTCATGGTTTGACTCCATGTCGAATTTCTAACTTGTTAATATCAAGCCACTTGGTTTATCCGATTCCTCTGGACCTCAATTTTAACATAGGTATTCATTACCTTGATTATTCTTTAGCTGGAAATTATGAAATGGAAACTGTTTTTAGTTATGTCAAAGATCCTTTAAATTTATTGGACGAGTTTAGTTTCAACAATTTTTTGCATAATGGTTCTGCATCAGTGATGGTCTATTGGGATTAAATGTTTGACTTGTATAACTCAAGTCACTCCGCTTAACCAATAATTTATCTTGTTGGTTTTATAGATTAAGTTTTTTCAACATTCATTTTGATATTTGCATATTCATAGAAATTTTCTAGTTGGCTAAAAATACTGAATAATGTTAGTGAAAGAGGATAGCCTTGCTTTACTTGTATATGGCTGGAAAACTAACAAGATTTTGTGGTTTTATTTTTTTTTTAATTTTAAAAATTACTTCTCTCAATAATTTCTAAGTAACATTGAGTAAACTAGGGTTGGCATCAGGTAGACAGCCCACTATAGTAAATTATCATCAAATCCTTTGCACTGACCTTAAAGCCACTCCATCATAGATAGGATAAAGGCACCAAGATGATTGAGTAAACTTTCTTTGCCCGTGCCTTAGCAAAATCAATGTGCAGCTTCCTAGTTTTTCTCCATAATGGTGGTAAGCAATTTTTAAACAAGTTACTAATTATGATCAATCTGTAATTATCTGATTTGTCTCCAAATTGCCAAAACATAACTCCTTTATTAATCGTCCATGGTCTGTTGAAACCAATTTAAAGCCCTTCATGAAGCATTTTGGAGTCTATCTAAATTAATTGTCTGCAACATTTTAATAATTTAGCATACAATTGTAACTTTTTCATAAGCTAATTTTTTATTCCCTCTGTTACGTCCGCATATGTAAGCTGGAAAATACTCTTTACAAATAGGGTATCATTGCTTATGAAAGTTTACTTCGCAGGGTTGCGATTTTATTTGCAGCATGTTTTCTTGAAGTTTTATGACAGTTGTTTAATACAGTCAAACTTAAATTGATTTTGCACAGATCCTGTCTATATGCAATCGAGCAGAAGATTGGCTGAAAGAAAAACTGCAAGGACAAAATGCTTTGCCTAAAAGTGAAGACCCCATTTTGCTTAGTTCCGATATCTGCAACGTTGCTGATGACGTACAAAGGTAAATAATGTTGTGTGGCAAAATAATGTGTTATTGACGGAAACTTTGTAAATATCTAATTCTGTCTCTGTTACGCGTTTTGTTGTTGGTAGGGGTTGCATGTCCATCTTATCCAAACCTAAGCCCATGCCACAAAAACCCAATCAGAGTACAGATTCAGGGCAAACTTCATCCACCGGTTCTGATGGCGCACCAGAGCCCATGGATACCGATAACCCAGACGGAGTTGATAACATGCATACTGATTGAGCATTATTAAGTTCCTACTTTTTGTGAAAGTTGATATTTTTGTAAGGTTGATGGGTTTTGGATTTTTTGTAAATGTTGCGGTACGTGAGCCAGGAATTGCGCATGTTTGCTATGAGTTAAAAGCTTCATTGATGATTGGACATGTTTAGGCTGTTGTTTCATCTCGTGCCTCATTCTTGCACTGCAATGAATGCCGTCTCTCAGAAATAAAGTATTTCATCAATTTTCTGATCATTTTGCCTAAAAATCAGTGTGTGTAAAGCCATTTGTAAGTTCGAATTCTCTTGCATGGGTTTCTAGTTGAGGGCGCCCATTTTATGCAAGTTTATTTCAAGCTTGTTGCTGACAATTCTCTGCTTGATTTTGGCAGCCAGACAATAAAACAAATTGCTCATAATACCTGCACGAGCAAGGAATTAATTGTAAAAAATTTTGGATGTTTAAAAAAGGAGTTCAAAAATTAACTTGATTGTTACCGAAGAGCAGGATTTGCAGATGCACATATCGCAATGATTCATGACGTCTTGTGCCATTGTTCGATATTGACTTCCAGTTTTCGTCTAGTAAAGAAAGACGAAAGTTTAATGACGCCACTTATACATTCCAGTTTGAACGTAAGTTTCAAAGCTTTTAAGGATGCCGGTGTATCAGTTTGTGACGTAATCTAGATTTTGTTGATATCCTATAATTCACAGGTTCAAATTCTAAGATTTATGCTGAAATACAACATAATTTACACAATAAACTGGCTGAAAATGAATTTTGTTTCTCGGGTGATATTTTCTGTCTTTAACCTTGATTTTATTGTAAAGATTAGCATACCATGGTTGTAATTATTGAATTGGTTTGAACGAAATGATAATGAATGAATCTAACTGTGATGTTACTCCATATGATAATTGTATCCGTAAGATATTAATGTATCCTTTTCTATTGCCTGAGCAAAGCTGCGAGGAATTTTCGGAGTTCCAATGTAAGCTTTATGCTTACTACATCATGGTCAGGCTAATTCGCCACCAGTCAGATCAACCATTTCCGCTCGAAAATGAGACAGGCATTAGATAAGGTACAACTTCCAAAATCGGTGAGCTTAATTAATTCTTTAGCGTAAAGACTTCAGCAAATGTTAAAGTAATAAAGGTTTTTTTTGCACTGTATAGAACAATTACCTTAGAAGACAACTCACCAGTGGTCCTTGTTGGCTCAGTGGTAGAGACTCTACTGCCGCGCTCTTAGCCCACCTGTCTGATATTTTTAAAAAAGAGCCATACGTCACTTGAAATGAAAATTAAAATTCCATTTCTTCAATCCAGCGTAGAGTTCTGTAAATTTGAAATGAAAATAAAAATTCCATTTCTTCAATCCAGCGTAGAGTTCTGTAAATTACAGACTTACATTTGTTACAGCATGTCAAAGCTTTTTGGATTTTTTTTTCATTTGGCCTTGAATCAAATTTTCCGAGAATCATTCTAATTCTAAATGCTGTGCTTCCTTTAAATAATTATTCCCCAAAAAAGTGACATTATCTTCTTTCAAATTTTATCATTTTAATACATTTAATCTCTTTTTTCAAGTTATCTTTAAAGTTTTTAGCTAAATCCATGACCATCCGACTGATGCGAGACTTAAAGCTCTCTCTAGTATGACTTGCAAATGGTTTCGTTTCTCTTGCAAAATAAGAATAGTCAATTTGTGATTTATTCATGCTATTCATATATAGTTAAATGTTTGGCATTTTGAAAATAATTATTTTCAATTGCAAGATCATAACCACTTGTAAATTGTAGCAGTGAATTTCTTTATATTATTTCACTATCTGAATCCATGCCCTTTGAATTCTTTTATATTTTACTTTTATAAATCCAATGTGATGATTAAAATCTCTTTGCTTGTTTCTTACAATTAAGTAATATTAGTTTCAGAGTTTTTAATGGAATTTTTTCAAACCACTAACTTAATGTTGCTTACTAGAATTGAAACTACAATCTAGCCCTTTGAATTCTTTTATATTTTACTTTTATAAATCCAATGTGATCATTAAAATCTCTTTACTTGTTTCTTACAAATAAGTAATGTTGTTCATTGAGACGACATAGGTTTAGAATTTTTTATGGAATTTTCTTAAACCAATAGCTCAATCTTGCTTACTAGAATTGAAACTACGATCTAGAGTTATCAAACCAAGACTCTTAGCACCAAGTTAATACTTTGTTGTTACATTTATCTTTTCATTGCATCAATAACTTCTAAGGTCTTTACCAATGTTTTAGGTTGTCATCCAAATTTTTTGGACTTATCCATACTAGTCCTTGATGTGGAAACTATTACCCACTTTCCATAACAACTAGATACCAATGTTGCATTATCTTGTTAGGTTAGAGTTTACTAGTTCAAGTTACGTTGAAGGCATTGTTATATTCCTTTATATTTCTTCTAATGTATCTTGTTGGCTATATATCCTAGGATGTACTTATATTCAAAGTATTTTAGGTTTTAACTCCCCCTATCTGGAGCAATTGAAAATGTTAGCGATTGGAACGTCGAGGGGCTTACAGGCACACAACGTCGACCTTGCCTCTGGGCGAGGGCCTATGCTAGGAAATAGAGGAGTGCCCTAAACGGTCTTGTTGATCGAATAGGGGCTTTGCTGGCTACAACCAAGAGGTGGCGTGGTTAGCTAAAAATCCGAGTGTTGATGGTGTTCTTGGCAGTACTAAGGCTAGCTAATCTTGAGCGTAGCGGGGTTTCCTAGCATAAGAACGATGGTGCAAGTATGCAAGAAAACGTGTAGAATAGCGAAAAATATGAATGCAATATTGAATGTCAAAGAAAATGCTTAAAATGCAATGGAGGAAATGCTTAAAATGTGACCAGAGTTTGAAAGAAAGAAAGAATGGTACCACCCCAGATGGGGAGCGTAGCAATTACAACTGAGCTTTGAGGAGGTACGTGGTGTATAGACAAGTGCAGTAGCAACGTAGCCATAGCCTTTGGGGTGTTCTGGGGTGAAGACTGACATCTGCTGCAAGGTTCGTACTTGCTAGGTTGGCTGCTACGATGTCTTGTGGGTTCAGGGTGTGCTACAATGCTAAGTGGGACACAAAGGGGTTGCCAAAATGCTGATACGCTTCGGTATATGGGATGCTCAAGGTGCTTCGAGTGCCAAATAGTGCTTTGAGACGCTAACTGCTACTTGGATTTTGCTAGCTAAATGCTTCAAATGCCCACCACTAGAATGAATTGCCAACCCCTAGAGTGTGGAATGTAGGGGTATTTATAAGCTTAGGGTTAGCGTGAAGTGCGGATCAAGTGCCATGTGGCAAAGGGGTAGGTGGGGCTACACTAACCTTTGCTACGCTTGCTCTGAAGCAACTAGTGCTATGCTTTGGTATGCTCCACTGGACCTCGAGAAATTATTAGATTGTGGCTACATTGCCAAAACTGCATGTGCTAAGACTGCAATGTACTTGCAAACAATGCAATTTGGAGGCTATGCTTTGAGACTATGTTCTCCCCTCTTTTGAATGGGATCGAATGTAGGTACAATGTTGGGACATAGAGGGGGATACAAAAAGAGTGCAAGTTGTTGATCCTACTTGTTGAAGGAGTGTTGGAGCTAGAATGAAGGCCTGTGCTGAGCTCTGAAAGCTTTTGGAGGCAGTTTCTTGTTACTACACTAGCTACGCTCTAGAGTGTAGAATGGTAGTTGGGCAATTCCAGCGCTGCTATGCTTGCTACACTAGTGAGTGTAGCATGATGGGATAGGGCATAACATGGACACTTAGAAAAATCTGGCAAAAATTGCTGTCCTTGTTCTTGCTACGCCAACTACGCTTGAGAGCATAGTAGGAGGGGTAGCTTTAGAAGTTTGAAAATCTGCCAAATGCCTCTTCCATGCTGAGTTAGCTTGACAACCTCTAGCTTGACACTAGTGCAAATTGGCCACTGGAGTGGTGCTACACTAAAGAGTGTAGCAGGAGGGATGTGAGCATAGTCGTGTTGCATGCTATACTAGTTATGCTCTAGAGCATAGCCCCAACAGTGGGATCATGGGTCAGACACTTAGAAAAAATTTACCTTGAGTTGACACTTGGACAAATTGCTGTTGCAATGCTGTTGCCTGAATTTGGTGGTGTTTCACTGGCCCCTCTTTGTCAACGTTTGGAGGAGTGGCTTGAGGGACATCGACAAAGAACCTAAAACATCATAGCAGACGTAGCACTAACACCTCTTGTCATTACCCAATCGGATGGTGCTTTGCTAGGCTCAAGAGGGCTAAAAGGATGTAGGGAATTAGCTTGGGATAGCAAGGGAGGAATGAGATGTAAACGATGTATCATGCTACAAGATGCGGAGTCAACATGACTGACTATGATCATAGCACTAAGGTGACTTGTCGCCAAACGATGGCCTCTCGTCAGAGTGCTCGTGAGAGAGCCTTCACCCATAGCATCAGACTGTTTTACCTTGACATGTTGACCTCTTGTTAGAGTGCTTATGAGAAAGCTGTTGTGAATTTAGGGTTGGACTGGTTGTGAAATTGTAGCTTTGCTAGATTTTGCTTGGGGATATGTTTTACCCCACTTTTGCTTTTTTTGTTCTTTTGTGAAATGCTTATCATTGAGTGGATTACGTGTCATTCGATGAGCTTTGATTAGAGGTAGGTGTTTCCTTCCTAGGATGAGTTGTGTTACATTCGCTTAGGCTTTGACAAGCCCACAGAGACTCCCCATGGGATGAGGTGTGTTACGTCCATCATGGGTTTTGCAGTCGACTGAAAGAAGGGTGCCATATGCATTGGAGAAGCTTGCAAGGAAGGCAGGGAAAGGTAAGGTAGAGGGGTAAATGTGAGCAGGCTATAGCAGGATAGTAGGGATGTGCACTCTTGATCAACTTGGCGAGTCCAACCAAGCATGTCGAAGCAATGTGGTGCCTTGTTGTTATGATGAGACGTGCCTTTGAATGATTGCCTTCGGGGCTTCGTCCTGCAAACACAACATAGAGGAAACAAGGAAATAACCACACAACATAAGAGATAAAAGTAAACTGCTAGTTGCGAGGGTGTTGCAAGTGCCACAAGTGCTATACCAGTTGCAAGAACTTGTAGTGCCAAAGCAAGAAGGCTAGTGCAGATGCCAAAGCTAGAAAGTTGTAAAAGCTCTAGCAGCCACATCAGAAGCAAGCACCCAAGGGAGGCCAACAAGGTGGTTGGGGGCGATGGCGATGCAGGTGCTTGAGACCCCAAACTAAGGACAGAATCTTAGAAATCCAGTAGGATGACGGGGAGCCACATTACTGGATGTACTTCCAAGCCTAGGCAATGGTGAGGGCTAGAGGATGGCAGTGCTGTGGCTGGGCCACAGTACTGTTGGGACTCCAGCAGGTGGTGCTAACGATGAGTGCCCCAACCATTGATGAAACACCCAAGGTCGGTGATGCTATTGGCATAGCTTGGGGGTGGTACTATTGGCAATGGTGGCGGTGGCTCTGGAAGGTTAGCAAAATGCTTGAGGGAATTTCTGGGGGATTGGAAAAATGTTGAGGGTGGTGACACTGCAAATGTTCTAGAGGCTTTTTCTTGATGACGTGAACTTCATTCTAGAATTGCGACATCCCACCCCACCTAGCCTATCAAGATGTGGGAAGATGATGGAGGATTAGAAGTATTCCTGCTTGCTTGTCCATAGAAATGTGTGTGTTGAGATATGCATGCTGAATTACGAACCCAGTTTAAGGTCCTTGTAGACTGTGGTGTGCTAGTTTAAGGTCTTAGCAGACCACAAACCTAGTGATGCTTGATGCATCACTAGATCACTACGTTGATGCTGATTGTGGAAATCCTTTTTCCATTTCTTTTCTTGGTATCAGTTGATGCGATCAAGCATCTGCATGCGCTCCTCCTCTATAGAGTTAAGGTTAATGGTTCTCAATTCATTATTTTGGGCCTCATCCATGAAGCTTTAGAGGATTACATGGAGTGATGAGGCCTACAATTCAAGAGGTCAAATTGCTTCAGACCTGTACACAAGGCTATATGGCATTTTACTTGTTGTTGTTATGCATGTTATGTGGTAGGCCCATAGTGCGTAGACCAGCTACTCGTGCCATTGTTATTTACTGCTATTAAGCATCTTCTTTAGAAGGTTGACGATGACCTTGTTCGTGGCCTCTGCCTAGCCATTTGCCTCCTGGTAGTATGATGGCGAGAAGGAATGCTTGATGCCAAGGCATTTGCAAAAGGCTTTGGTTTTTGCACTACTAAACGGTGGCTCGTTGTTTATGACAATGGTCATGGGTAGAACAAATTGAGTCACTATATTGTCAAGGATGAATTTGTAGACTTGCTATGATGTGGTCCTCCTAAAATATTCAGTTGTGGTTATGATGAAGCTATGTCTTGCGAAGGACTTAGGCGTGATGGGCCCTATGATATCCAACCCTTAATGTTGGAACAACCACATGATCTACATGGTGTGTAGTTTAGTGGGTGGCATGTGCATTAGGTTGTTATGTTGTTGACACACATCACACGTCTTAACCTTGGAAACACAATCATGCTCCATGTAAGGCCAATAGTAGCCTAAGTGTCTAATTTTTTATGCCATTTCCCTGGGTGCTATATGGCCTCTACATAGTCCTTCATGGACTTCATCAACGATCATTTGCACTTCATTGTCGCTAATGCAGGTCAGTAGTATGCCATCGTAGGATCTACGACATAGTGTGCCATCACCCATAACAATGTATTGCTACGATTGTTTTCACACTACATCCTTCTAGGTAGTGGTTAGAAGTTGCGGAAGCTTACCCTGTTGAAGGTATGACTTGATGTCATCATACCACTCTTGCATGTTATCTATGCTTGTTGTGCCTATGGATGAAGTGTCAGTTACTTACGTGATAGGTTCGATGCAATCTGTTACTGAGGTGGGCAAGTCATGAAACATGTTAGGTGCAATGCTTAAGGCTAATGTGGCTAATGCGTCGACAATGTCGTTTTTGTTGTGGGGAATGTGTTGGATATCGATGGTTGCAAACCATTAGAGCAAATGCTTTGTCAAGTCATAATAAGGTTGTAAGTGTTGTTCTTTACAAGCATAAACCTCTATAACTTGGTTGATGACTAACTGTGAATTGCCTCATATAGCTAGGTTTCAGATTCCTAGGTCACAAGCTACTATAAGACCTCTAAGGAGACCTTCGTACTCTACTACGTTGTTAGTGCAAGGAAATGTAAAGTGATAAGCAAAGGGTCTGATCTCCCCAAAGGGAAACATGATTACTATAGCGACACTACATCCTTGAGAGGTTGAAGCACCATTGAAGTGTAAAATTGCCTCAAAGTTGGTAGGCACTTGGCTTATACTATTAACATGCTCATCTAGAAATTCTAGATGTATGGTTGCTTGATAGTTCATTGGTGAAGCCATGAGTTGTGCAGCTATTGCTTAACCTTTGGTTGATGCTTGCATTATGTAGTGAAGATTAAATTTCATGGTTATTTCTTTCCACCATGGGATTCAACTACTTTTGTAGATGTTTGTGGTGATTGCCCAAAGCACATTGCTTTTGCAGATGATGTTTACCTAGCTGCAAAAGAGATAATGCCTTCACTTCTTAAGTGCAAAGATTAAGACGAGGAAATTCTTTTCCACATCATTGTATTTTGCATCATGGGCGACTAACGCATGGCTTAAGTAGTATACAGGGACTTCTAAACCATCATCTTGCTTTTGACAAATAGAAGCAATGGACACATCGAAAGTTGCAAGGTAGATGTAAAAGGATTTATCTCCTTGTGGAGGGTAGACTATTGGAAACTGAGCTAGCTCCTATTTGAGGTTATCAAATGCCTCTTGGCATTGAGCTATCCACTCAAAGTGGACTCCCTTTTTGAGCAAATGTTGCATTGGCTACAACTTATTAGTCAACCGTGTGATAAACCAACGTATGAATTGCAGTTTGCCTTGTAACCCATGTAGCTCCTTAAGGTTAGTGGATGGTGATAAGTTGATGATGGCCTTAACCTTATTGGGGTTTATCCATATGCCTATTTTTGATACCACAAAACCTGGCATGCGACCTGTCTTGACACCAAAGACACACTTCCTAGGATTTAGCCTAAGGTCATGTCTAAGGCAATGTTTGAGTGGATGGTCTAAGTCATCTATGTGGTCATGTGACATTTTGGACATAACTACTATGTCATCAAGGTAGTCATTGAGTAAGTCTAACAAGTAGTCATTAAAGATGTATGTCATGATGCGTTGGTAGGTTGCTCCTACATTCTTTAGTCTAAAAGGCATCATTGTGTAGCAAAATGTACCCCAAGGGGTGATGAAGGTTGTACTGAGTTGGTGCTCTGGGTTGATCCGAATCTAGTTGTATCTAGAGAACCCATCCATGAAGGACAACAAGGCATGACTAGCTGTGGTATCAACCAATTGATCAATACTAGGCAATGAAAAATTATCTTTGATGGTGGCCTTGTTCAGGTACAACCATGATGTTGGAGACGTAGTCTACATAGTCAATAGCTCAAATGAAACCAACCTTGTAGAGCTTGGTGATTTCATTACGGACCACCAACACCACCTCAGGCCTAACTTTATGAGCTTTCTATTTAATTGGTTTTATGCAAGGATCGAGGATGATATTGTGCTGCACAATGCAAGGATCTAGGCCTGGCATGTCCTCATAGGACCATGAAAATGCCTTGATGTTGTTGTTGAGTGTCTTTGCGATGCTTTGGGCATGTTGAGGCTCTAATAAGGAACTAAGTTTTAATGTCTTCACCTTGCCACTGAGTGTTGCTACAAGGACTTCAACGAGGGGATCCTTAGTGATGTCACTTGCCTTTAGATCAAGAGCCCTAACGAAATGGTCGGGCCAATCTAGCAATGCTTCCATGGATGTTACGTAGTCATCATAGGATATGGACTCAAGTTATAGGCATTGGACATTGATGCATCTAATGAGGTTACTATGAGATCTGGTGAGGACCAAGGGTGAATGAAGACACTTGTATGCACTTGTGTTGTAATCCTATGACATATCCTGCAAAAAAACTAGAAAGAACGTCAAGCCACACTTGTCTTAATAGAGTTGAAGTGCATAACATGAGGAAAGCAATGCAATTACTAATTGCCTAAACATGCAAAAGAGAGCATTAGAAAGCAAGTGTGCAAGCCAATTTTGGGCCTTGGCAAGCCATGGATTGCTAGCTTAAGATCTTAGTTAACTGTCATTTATGCAAGGTGCATTGGTTCAAGCCAGGTGAAGAGTGTCTAGAACGTGGGGTTGGGCTAGGCATTTGCTAGACAACTAGAAAAATCTCAGAAATCTTCTAAGTCTAGAATTGTTAGAAAAAATTCAAAATTTTTTCTAATTCTAGCTGCTATGCTCACCTCTTGCTATGCTTACCTCCTTTTGCTACACTCCATAAGAAACTTAGGAAAATTTACCCAAGTGTGGGAGCGTTGATGTGATAGGTGGCACATTTAATTACCTTGAGAGGGTATATATGCACGATTCACTAAGGGTAAACTATCATTTTTCAAAGTGTGAACGAGAAGTTATAGAGCGTAGTGTGGTTTGAAGTGATAACCAGAGCATAGAAATGATAGCTAGAGCATAACAAGTGAAGCATAGCACTAGAATGATGTGTCATAGTGACCGTCAACACCCTAGACTTGCCAACGTGGAAGAGGGAAGGCGAGCCCTGGAATGCCTACCACGGGTGCAAGTGGAGGAGAGGAGAGTGCCACTAACCACTAGGTATGCTTGCTATGCTCACCCCTCTTTGTATCATTTTTCTTCGTGTTTTCGCTTTTCTTTCTTGCGTTGGGATTTGGGTCTTAGGGTAGCCTATCTTGGCAAGGACTACTACCACTTTGGCAACCTTGGTGACCACAGCCAAGGGGAGAAGGCACGCGTGGGTTGTGGGTCTATGTGGATGCATTGGATGCTTTATTTTGATTGCTTGTGGTGAATGGTACAAGGGATAATGTGTGGTCTATGAGGGATTTGGTACGTTTGAGGGATGCGACATGTGGGGGCGAGGAAGAGGAAAAAGAAATGAGGGTTTTGCCCTAGTAGTGTACTAGGATTTCCCTCTCTGGGGCCATGCCACGTGGAGGACACAAAATGACATGAAAATGATCACGACTAGGGTGTGCATGACTAGGGTTCCTTTGTTTTCTTTTTTTTTTCTTTTGTGTTGGCACATGGATGAGGGTGATGGAGGATTGGGACAGGGGTTATGGCTAAAAATAATCACAACCAGTGGATAGGGTTTTGCATCATTTATTTAATGATGTGGGGGAAATGTAGGGTAAGGGCAAAGGGAGGGTTAGGTGTCATAGAGACACCCAGGGAGAATGTCATGGGGACGAGGAAAGGGACAATAGTGTAGCCACAAGGGCAAAAGTTGAGGGAATGAATGGGGCTAAGGAGACCACCAAGGGCGTAGCCATGGTGAGTACCCCAGCACATGTTGTTGGTACATGATGGCACTGGGTGGTGCGGTGAAAGGGACATGTTAATGGAAGCTCATGTGCTAGTGGGTATGCTCCCTAGGGAGTGTAGCCAACACTTTGTCAAAATTAGTTATTTTTCAAATGTAGTGGTATGCTACACTCCTAATAGTTAGAAATTTTTTGTTGATTTTCACTCATTTTAAGGTTACACTCCCTAGGGAGCGTAGCCAGTAGTTAGAAAATTTTGATGATTTTTTTGGGTATGCTCCCTAGGAAGTGTAGCAGATAGTTAGAATTTTTCTTGGATCCCATGCTATGCTACCCAAAGTTAGAAAAATTTTAAGAAAATTTTGAAAAATAATTGCTAAGTGCAAAACTAGAATGTCAAATGTGAAAAATGCCAAGTGTAAAAATGCTAATGGGAAGAATGCCTCATGTGAAACAAAATGCCAAATGCACAAAAACTATGCCAAAGGGCTAATTTTGCAAATTGAACATACGGATGCTAAAACATGCAACCATGTTGGTGCAAATGTAAAGTAAAATGCTAATGTTAAGTTAATGTTGTACCCCAATGAGCACTAGACACATCAAATGTGTATTAATGTTCTATGCTTGCAGGGCCCCATTGGGGACCCTAAGGATTTTGTTTCTAAGTTATGCCATTTTAAGCTAAATTTTCTAGTTTTTGCTAAGTGTAAGTTTTTATGATAAAATGCAATCGATTATATACTAAAGCCACATTCGTTTGTTGTCTTGTGGTTGCATGATGCTACTGTATCTTATTTTAGTGGTCGTGAAGCTCATCGACATCCTCTCCTGCATTAGCAAGACCATGGCCAACACGCTTGCACCTGACATGAAGTTAGGCCACCAAGTGGTGTGGTTTTGTCTAAGGGCATCCAAATTCCTAGCTTACCTACTACAACACTTTAGTGTAATCATGTGGTCACACTTGGTAGTGAAGGTTGTAAGTGCCATCATCGAGATGTTGTTCGTTAGGGCAAACCGAGACATACTACAATTTATGTCCAATGAGCCCATGACTAGTGGTGATTGAGCAAGTGGCATGAGACTAGGTCCCAAGAGCATTTGTCCCTTAGCCAAGATCTAGAGCATGTCAGAGTTTTCTTGTTATAACAAGAGTAACACCCTTTTCATTGCCATGCATGTACATACAGTCTTCTAGAACCCACTTGAGATTGTATATTGTGATGGAGGGTAAATGCTCTTACTTTTCGTTATGTCTCATTGTCTTTGGCCATGCTAGATTTGCTAACTGATGACTGTAGATGTCTAATGCTAGGTTTAACGTTGATGATGAGGGACTTCATGACAAGACAGGGGCTCTTGCTTTGACCCATACCACACTAGAGGTATTTTCTTCTAGTCCAAGCTTTTAGGAGGTGGTTATTGAATAGGTGGGGGAGGACTTAGAGAACTATCCCACCTAGTACCTAAAGGCATTCGAGTGGTGCTAGACCTATGACTGGCTAGACAAGGGATGGACTAGCGGTAAGCCTATCTTCAAAGAGCTTGTTGTGCCACTACCTACGTCATGCACACCATTTGTTCCACGTGAGTATTTGTTATGTTAGCTTGATTTCTATTGCTTGTTCTTATGTACCCATTAATTGCATGATGCTAACGTTGCATTTTCCTGTGTTACAGTTGTTGTTACTTTACAAGAAGAAATAGTGGTCACCATTGGCCATAATGAGACCATCCTAATTATGAAATATGAAAATGTAGAGGGGGAATAGGAGTGGCTATGCCATCAGGCCTCAGAGGCTCTAGCCAGTTAGCTTACATGTGCTGGGTTGATGGAACTTTTCTTGGTCCTTAGCCTAAGCACACCAGTGGTCGAGATGGTGACCATCATTGACTCCTTTAGCTATGATGCCCATTGCTTTGTTACTCTCATGCATGGAGTGAGGGTAGTCTTAGACCTCAATAATTCCTTCTTTACTGACTTCTTTGGCCTCCCCTTTGAGGGCCCATTAATCATTGATGGGCTCGTCAATCATTAACAGACCCAACTAAGAGGGTGAACCAGAGAGAGGAGATTGAAGAGTGGTTGGGGATCACTCACTCTCATAAAGGAATCATGGTTGGGAACATGTACGTGCTTGAGGTTTGGAGACTTTACCCTCTTTTCTGTACCTATGCCTTTCCTAAGTTGCTCTCCGAAGGAAAGGTCCTTGGGATAGAGCAGGTGTGGGTGATACAAGAGGTGATAGAGGAGGGCACTAGGTTTAATTAGGCTTTCTCCATTGCCACTGGGCTATAGGTAGAGATTACCAGGCTTCGAGACAATGTCCATGTGAGGTCTCACTTTCACTTCTCATTTTTTGTAGCCTATCTGCAAAGGCTTGCAGAGTTCCTGGTGATCAAGGATAGTGCGCGTTGGGTTGTGCAAGATTATAGGTAGCTATCCAAGCCATGGGTTAAGCACTTGTTCGCCACCACTCGTGTGTAGGACCCTCTAGAGGAGATTAAGGAGTCATATTTAGTTATGAAGAAGGCACATTTGGGGAGGTCATAGTCACTGTATATTGTGGAGATAGTGGGATCCTCCAAGGCAAAAATCAAGAGGTCGTGCCCAACCGAGGAGACTCCCCCTATAGTTGGACAAGCATATGTTAAGAAATTCCACCTCAAGATACCCACACTTCATTCAGTGGTTGCAGGTTAGTGTATATTATAGATGCATTTGGCTTATGTGTTTTTTTTGTTTATTATTTTTTGTTTTATTATACTATGCTAATACTGCTATGCTATGTGAGTTAGGCAAGATGGATGCTGAAGAAGTGATAGTGGTGCTAGCAGGCGTGATGGACATGACCCCTCCTAAGGTTGAGGAGGAGGTAGCTTGCAGGGGAAAGCCACCAAACACCCTAGAGATCTTCCACTAGTTTGATGCGAAGGGATTGTTCCACCATGAGGGTGACTTCACCAACCTCTTCAATGATGTGTAGCTAGGAGATCCACTCACGTTAACATCTAAGGGCTTACTTGGTGAGCACTTTGTGTTACTATCTATTCTTTCCTTTTATAGCTAACCCTTTAACTTCTCAGTTATCACTAAGTATTGTGTTGTGTTTGTATTGCAGTCTCAAACCTTCCTGCCAGTGATCCACCACTGGTGCCTACCCACCGCATGAAGCCATGGGAAAAGACACTAGCTAAATTCACCTTCATGGAAGGCATCATGGAGGATATGGTGGATCGCATACAGTAGGCAAATCTTGAACTTAGTATCTATATATCTTGCTTGAATTGTTTTACTACTTCTATGCTTAGTCTGTTGATTATATTGATTTGTTCGTTATGTGCTAACAGGCTCTAAGCTTTGTTGGGACCCAAACTAAGAAGCTCACATAGATACCATTCTTGAGTACCATCCCCTACCCCCGAGGTGGAGTAGGTGCCTCATCATGTGTATGAGGTCATGAGCAAGTGCACGCTTTCCAATGCGAAGGCATTGTGGAACTGTAGGTGCTCATATGAGCACCTATTGAAATGCATGCATGAGCTCTAGGAGGTAATGGCGAGCCTAACCACAAAGAATGAGAACCTCCAGTCCTATTATGATTTCTTATTAGCTCAAGCATAGAAGGATTGTACCTGGTAGGTGTTGGAGATAGATTATGCCAGATACTGGTTAGCAATCCAAGGTTAGCATGAGGCTACCTGGGAGATTGTTGAGCAACGATTGCAGGTGAATCTACTCTCCCAAAAGAATTAGGAGTGGGGGCATATGTAGAAGGACCACAAGCACCACTACAAGTGGGAGCAGGATGCCAACCTGTAGTAGCTTAAGGATGAGTCTCTAGAGGCTTGTCGCCTTGAGATGTTCGTTAAGACGATTAGTGGGAGACAAGCCTTTGAGCTGTTTGCTCAGCATATAGTGGTTAGTGGTTTTCCAAAGTGAGAGATTACCTTGCCTTCAGGGGAGACTTCTATGGCCACATTTTATATGTAGCCTCCTGCATGGACTGCTATGGATGAGGATAGAATCCTTATAGATGTTGACCTCATCAATGAGGACTGGACACAGTTATCAAAGGTCAAGATCCTCTAACACTTGGAGGAGGGCCTCGATAGATTGCCTCCAGAGGCCAATGTAGGAACCTTTCGAGTTAGTTGTGCTTTTGCTTTTTATGCTGTTTATGTGTTAGTTTTGCACATTAATTTTGTATTATAGTTTTGCACTTGCTAATTAATTTTTTGTTTTGCATTGTTTTGAAACATGTACCAGGCAATAGCGCAGGCCCCAGTGGAGTAGTAGAGGAGAAGGAGAAGCTCCAATCCCCACTAGACACCACTGGCTAAGCCAACCTAATGTAGCCCTACTATTGGGAAATTTTGTACTTTGACCATTTTGTTGCATAGTCATGCTATGTACACCTACTAATATAGATATAATAAAATTCATAGTTTTTGTGATGAGAATTATGTGTGAAACTTCATTTTTATTTTGTTGATTGTTTAATGTAGATAATGCAACTAGTTGATGTGATTAGGTCCTTTGTGGACCCCATGCGAGTTTAAGGCCATGGCGGAAGGACCATTGCTAGTTTAAGATCATTCTAGGCCATAGAGATTGCTAGTTTAAGGCCATTTTGGGTTGCAAATAAAAGGAAATGGTTGCTAGTTTTGGATTGTGGCAGGCCACTAGGTGCCAGTTTTAGGCCATGGTGGGTCGTACACTAGTTTAAGGCCTTTTTGGGTTGTGGCAATGTGAGATAGGTTGCTAGTTTAAAGCCATGACAAGCTGTGTAGTGGAAGAAAGATGTTGCCAGTTTTAGGCTATGGTAGGCCATGCAATAGTTTAAGGCCTTTGCGGGCTGTGGGCTAGTTTAAGGCCTTTTCAGGCCATGCGTTAGTCTAAGGCCTTTTCAGGCCATGCGTTAGTCTAAGGCCTTTTCGGGCTACATTCTTTCTCTTTTTTATTTCTTTGTTTTTTAAATTTTAGTCTTGTAAATTTTATGTATTTTTGATGTTTTTCTAATGCATAAAGAGATCAAATCAAAATGCATAAGCCAAAGAGGTGAATGCGTAACAAAGAAAATAACGTAAAATGTAAGCAACCATGCAAAATGTAGCTATGCAAGAAAAAGGATAACGGGGGATGCAAAAATTGAGAGCAAGTAGTCACCTAGCACATGCTACACTAAGGGGGTACCTTAGTTATGTAGTTGCTTCTTAACCTGATGTGGGTTAGGGGGTGCATAGGGCTTAGGCAGCATGAGGTAGTATTCACCTATATCTTCATTGTTGATGCTAAAGGGTACTTTTGCCCATAAAGCATCCTTAGGGAGGGAATTTGCCTCTTTTGGCTCTTCAGATGGGTCTACTGGACAAGGTTGACTCTTGTCCTTCATGGGCAGCATGTCATCAGGGAACTCTACCTCTGACCCTTGGTCTATGTCAATGTTGTTGATGTTAGGAGGGACTGAGTTATCACCATGTATAATCACTTCTCCAACTTTGTATAGAAGGTGGATCTCTTGATGAATGGGTGAGGAGATGACCCATAATTGGGCTAGCCAAGGCCTTTCCAAAATCAGGCTGAACTCAGGCATCTCCTCGATGATAATAAATTTGATCATGCTGGCGAATCACTCTCCTACCACAAAGACTATTGTGACTATTCCCTTCATGAAAACGTGTGACCTATTAAAGGACTTGAGTTATGCCATCTTTGTGGCTTGGATTTGATTGGACAAACCTAGTTTCTCAATGACTGGGAATGTGATGACTTTAGTTACTACCCTGTCATCAATGTGCACCATACGAATCTTGCATTGCCCTACGCGGATGGTTATAAACATTAGCGTAGTGGTGACCTACCCCTTTTGAGGATTGATATTGATTGCCTCATCATGAAACACTAGAGGCATTGGAATCGATTCTTGAGGTGAAGGAGGAAGCATCACAACATGGATGACTTGTTCATCCACTAGGATGTCCTCTTTGACAGGAATGGAGGCCAACATGTGAAGTAGTGCTTCACGATGAGCAAAGGAGGTCATCACCAAATCATATAGGCTCAAGGTTGTATTTTTTTGTTTAAGAGTCTACTTGACTAGTGCTAATGCATCTAGAAAGTCCTTATTGCTGTCAGTTTTCTTATTAGCCTTCATCTCCTCCATGCAACCCAAAACACAAATCTCTTGGGGAGGGGATTTGGGCTTGTTTTTTCTTTCCTACCTATGAGCCTCAATGCTTGGCTGTTGATCGCTTGTGGTAGCAGCTTTGGCTAATGTGGCCATAGGAATAGCAAACAAAGGGACAAGATTAGGCGGACCTAATTCCATGCATTCCCTCATCATTTGGTTGATAATGTGCTCATTTGGCCTCCTAAGTTGCCACCTTAACTACCTAGTGTTGTGTGTGGGATGAGGCCTTGGGTGAGCAAGGCCTATTGTAGTGCCCACCACTAGACCCGATGAAGGGTCTGCACATTGTGGCATCCTAACAACAAAGGGTGTTTGGATTATAGTTGCCACAATGTGCTATGGGGCCCTAGCGACAAAGGGTGTCATGGGCACCTAAGGTGGTGCTCTGACAATAAAGGGATCCTTGGACTAGTTGGCGTTGAGGAGGCCCCAATGCTATTAAAGGACACATGAACCACAAATGGCTCTCATGCTGGTCCTATATTGTCATTGATGCTAATGGCATTGATGACATAGCTTGCACCACTTGCATTAAGAGGGTCTTTGTAGACCTTCATTGATTGATTTTATGGTTGAATTAGGTTGGTCAAATCAAGAACTAGTTAGCCTTGGTTAATCATGCATTGTATGTCATTTTGTAAGGCCATGTAGAACTCCGTGTCATGGCTAGGCAATTGATGGTAATGGTAGAATCGGTTCAACCTAAAGTGTTTGGGGACTAGAGGCTCATCTGGTGTGGTTGTCAATGGGTTTCTAAGGAGCTTGCATTAGCAGTCATAACACTTGCAAGCATCTTCAGACATTTGCTTGTATTGGATGTGCCTAGCACTAAGTAGCTAACCCAACAATTTCAATGGCTTAATGGGCAATGGTGTATCCTTTGAGTGGTCTTTGTGCTCAAAGTTTGGCCTTGGGGTAGCTTGTCCCATGACTACCAATGGTGCAAGTTCTTTGGTTGCTGTAGTGCTAGAGCTAATTACCTTGTTATTGGTTGGGGCTTTGGTTACCTTGGTTGTTGGTTTGGCATTGTTTGGCTTGGCCTCATTGGCCACCATTGCAACAGTTGTTATTATCTTGCCCTTATCTTTGTCTTTCTTCATGTGTGCATTGTTGTAGGCCATGTAGGCTAGATCCTTACTGGCTTCCACCGCACCCTGAATGCTCTTCATTTAAGTGAATGCTTGGCTCAAGGAGTACAAGGCAAGATAGTACAATTTTGACTTAATGATGTCATTCACTACATTTTTGAAAATGGCCAGTAGGTGAGTCTCAACAATAGGCTCAAAAATTTCATTAAGTGTAGCACTCCATTGTTGGATGAACTTTTGAATGGGATCTAAGTGGCCATGCTTGATCTACATGAGTTGATCTAGGGTTATCTCAAGCTTTAAGTTGTACTTGAAACGAGTGACGAATTGGCTAAGCAAATCCTCCAATGAAGATATGAAGGCCTTGGGGAGTGTGCAATACCAGTCTAGCATGTTGTCATTTAGGGACATGGCAAACACGTAGATGATTACATGTGACCATGCCTACAACAAAAGGCACTTGGATCAAAAGGTCACTAGATGGGCATGGAGGTTCCCTTCGACATTATATTTGATGAACTGGGGAATTTGGATGTCAAGAGGCAAGGTTAGTAATGGGACAATGAGACTAATGGGATCATCTCAGTAGAAGTCCATCACTTGGACCATATTAGAAGAGGTGGCCTTAAGCTGCTTGACCTCTTCAGTGAGTGTCTGAATGAGTTGGAATGCTTGATCCAAGCTCAGTGTGGGTGTGTTGGGCTACATTGATTGTGTAGCATATTGTGCTATTATCATGGTCCACAGCCTCACCATAGGTTGTGTGACCACATAAGATGCTTGTTGCATGTATTTTTGTAGAGGCTATCGTGCATGCTGCTATTGTGTGTGTTGTGCCTAGGCCATAGGGGTAGGGCCCCACCATGTGGTTATGGCTTGGGCTATCGTAGGGGGCATCATAGAGACAGGAAAGATGTAAGACACCTGACACATATCTGGCTGGGACTTCAGCACCATGTGCATGTAGGGCTAGGTTGGCATCACAGATGCCAGCATAGAGGATTGCATGGATTGTGTTGAGACCACAAAGGTTAGGGTGACAGATGATCCTACACCCTAATGCGTATGCACTTGATGGCTTGCCATGATAGGTGTTGGCCTAGGCGATGATAAGGGAGATGTTGCTACCTTAAAGAAGGCAGATGGCTAAGATTGCAAAGGAATGACGTTAGGGGTAGATGGCAAGAAAAAGACATAGAAGGGATTCTCATTCTTTGAATGAGCCTTGAACTCCTCTTGCCCATCCTATAGAGGCTCCTTGTAGTCGATTGCTACGTCATGCTCAGTTGACCCACTCAATCAGATGATTTGGTTGAGCATCCACTGAAAGGTCTCGGTAAGGGGAATGCAATCATTAGGGGTAGGGAGGTACTCCCTCCCATTCCAATATACAAGCTCATAACCTCACTTTGCATCTAGCTCTTGGTGATCTAAGGGAATGCCCACCTAGAGCTTTACATAAAGGAACTTGTATTTGTCTTTGTCGAGCACCATGTGCTTGAGAGATTGGTTACAGAGCCTGAGGGATTGTCTTTCCATGAAGATGGGGCCCCCTATTTTGGGAATGTCAATTGTGAATTCCTACTGAACAGGTCAAACAATGACTGCACTTCAGATGAAGGTTGAAGGCTCTTTAGGGTTCATGCTGCTGTGAGAAAATGCAAAAGGTGAAACATTGGAAAAGAAATAGATAAGTATAATGATTTTTGAAAACAACTAAGTATAGAAATGCTGAAATGATAGCCAAGTTTGAGAGTGCTACTAAAAAAAATGTCTGACTCTAGTGCTACACTTGCTATGCTGTCATGTTGAGGGCAAGCTCCACTCTTCCTAGCACATAGAGTTTAGGTTCCAAGTGCAAGAAATGCACCTTGGCTTTTGTACTACTGGGTTCCAAGGGAACCAACAATTGGGACCAATCTACACCAACTAGATCATAGACAACCATAGGGGTGTCACATCTATGCTAGTTCAAAGCTAGTAACGGAGGTGTAGGAAACACACAGGACTATCATTGAATGCAGAAGGAAATGGCAAGGTCCTCCTTCTAGTGCCAAAAATTGTAGCAACCAAAAACATTGGTGGCTAGAATGTTGAGGGGTTTGTAGAAGCACAACCTCAATCCCACCTCTGCATGAGGGCCTTTACTAGGAAATAGAGGCAAAGCACCCTAGACAACCTTGTTGATCGAATAGGGACTTTTCTAACTACAAGAAGGGTATCGGGCGCAATTGGGGGTTGGCATTGTTAGCCAAAAATGCAAGCGTTGATGGTGTTCTCAAAAATACCAAGGCTGGCTAAGCCTGAGCATAGCAAGGTTTCCCAACATGAGAACAACGATGCAAGTATGCAAGAAAATGTGTAGAATAGTGAAAAATGCGAATGCGATGCTGAATGTCAAAGAAAATGCTTAAAATACAATGGAGGAAATGCTTAAAATGTGATGGAGTTTGAAAGAAAGAAAGAATGGTACCACCCTAGATGGGAAGTGTAGCAATTACAATTGAGCTTTGTACGCAATGTATAGATAGGTGTAGTAGTAGCATGGCCACAGTCTTTGGGGTATCCCGGGGTGAAGAGTGACATTCGCTACAAGGTTTGTGCCTGTTGGGTTAGCTGTCGTGATGTCCTATAGGTTCACAATGTGCTACAATGCTAAGTGAGATGCAAAGGGGTTGCCAAGATGCTAATAAGCTCTAGTATACAAGATGCTCAAGGTGTTTTGAGTGCCAAATGGTGCTCTGAGATGCTAACTGCTACTTGGATTTTGCTAGCCAAATGCTTAAGATGCCCACTGCTAGAATGAATTGCCAACCCCTAGAGTGTGGAATGTGGGGGTATTTATAGGTTTAGGGTTAGCATGAAGTGTGGGTTGAGTGCCACATGGCAAAGGGATAGGTGGAGCTATCCTTGAAACACCACTAATTTCGGTCGAACACTTTGAAATAAGAACAACTAACACTTGAGCTTTCAAAGGAAAAAATTTGAGCTTGTCCTGGGCACACACGCTGGCTTGTCGTAGAACTCACGATGGATTGCAAATTTTCTCACTCATGCTACAGGTCACGCTGTGGCGTGAGTCTAGCATGACCAACTTTTAGAGCCTTAAAACTGAGTCAAAATGACTTGATTTCAAGGGTGAAAGTCATCCTCAGGGTCCATTATTGACAACTATGGGCCCCAGCCTTAAAAAATTCTAGATTGTAGCTTAAAATTGTAAGTTTTTGAGGTCAAAAATTTTAGAGCCTTAAAAATGAGTCAAAATGCCTTGATTTCAAGGGTGAAAGTCATCCTCAGGGTCCACTATTGAAAACTATGGGTCCCAACCTTCAGAAATTCTAGATTTCAGCTTAAAATTACAAGTTATTGAGGTCATGTTGTAGGTCACGCTACAGGTCATGTTGTGGTCACATTGCAACGTGAGTCTAGCGTGACTTGCCAAAAGTGGCTCCGAACAGAGCACGTTCAGGCTCAAATTTTGACTTGCAGGGTCAGACACAGGCAAGCAACTATTACACCCAAGAAACAGGCTTTAGAAATTCAAAAATTAGTGTGAAATGTGTCATTCTCCTTAGGTCACACTGTGGTCATGTTGTAGCATGAGTAAAACATGACCTATCCAAAATAGCTCCAAATAAGATACATTCAAGTTTAAATTCCAGATTTTAGATCACTCTCAGGGTTAGACACATTCAGAGCAATAGTTGCATTCAAGAAACAGGCTTCAGAAATCAAAATTTGATGTCAAATGTCTCATTTTACTTCACTCAAGCTGAGGTCACATTGAGGACATGCCCAACGTGAGTGCAAGTAGACACACCTCAAACAACCATGGAACCACTCGAATCAACACCCTATAGTAGTCAAGTCGCAGATCCAGAAGTTTCAACGAAGCGAGAACAAATTTCTCTTGTTGTACATTATCATTTCATTATAAATCTTCATTTGTGGGCTTGTCAAGCCCTCATGGTCCAAATTGTATGTGCTTCCATGGGCTTGAGTAAACCACATGTTGTAAGATATGATGAACTTGGTCAAGAATGTAACTTGCCCACACATGTCCAACTCACACACAGCTGTCCATTGGACACATGTCACAAGATCCATGTTTCTCTCATCTCCCAACCATTGATTCCATTCATGAATTCCATGCCCAAGCCCAACCCAATCCTATAAATACCCTATCAATTCACATAAACAAGGTGGGCAATTTTGGACAACTTAGGAAACTCAGACTAGCAATCCTTGGACACTTGGCACACTTTGACTCCTAGCATCCAAGCACTTTTGAAACACATCACATCACATCACCCCGGGGCTTGGTGCTTGACCTGCTATCCACATGTGTAGCTATGCTTTGACTGGTGCACATCTTTTTCTAAGTAATACAATACAATTCATTTTGCTAGCCATTATTCTGTTTACTCTATTTTACATTCAATTTACATTTCGTTTACAATACCAGTTTTGCATGCGTTTCTGTTTACATTATACATTTCGTACTTTCTATTTATGTTTTAAAACATCAGTTACGATAACCTCAGTGCAAGCCGTAGTTTACGCTTGGGGAAGTCCTTGGTTGATTTGCATGTAGACCATGTAAGGCACTCTGTCTTCATTTTCTTTTCCAGCTTGCCCTTGGGTGAAGGCAGGGTCAATTGTATCTGCATGATGATCTTTTGGTGTTTGTTTTCCCTTCCAGCCTTACACCGATGATTTAGGTTAGTACAGTAAGTTGGCGCTAGAAGGAGGGCTGACCTTTTTTATCATCTTGTCAAAATGTTTATCACGCTACCTGTTCAAACGCCATTGTGCAGATCTATTCAAACGCTGCGCAAACCAAACATTGAAACTAAAATCCAACTAATGCTGCCAAACACTAAAACTCAAATTATCTTGTGCATGCTGAGCTAGCTCACGCTGAACCTTTTCATGCATGCTGAGGTTGCTCATGCTGACACACACGCTGTGAGTTAGTCACACTGCACGTTACACATGTTGTAGGTTAGTCACATTGCACACGCTGCAGGCTAGTCACACTGCACATGCTATAGGCTAGTCACGTTGCACACACTGTAGGCTAGTCACGTTGCACACAGTTAGCTTGTACACGCTGTCATGGAATCTTCCCACATCCTCACACTTGAATAGTATAACTTCATCTGTGTCAAGGTCCAAGCCAACTTGCCTATCGATTACATGGAAAGAGAGGCAAAGAAAAACTAGGAGCCCATCTACAAGGGAGGTCATGAGTTCATTCCATTAGCCTTTGACATAATCCCTCTTTTTGAGCCCCATCATCGACTCATATCTTAGCTTCTCATGGCAAGGAGTCAAGCCTTACAACCACCTTCGATAGAGCCTCAGAATGGAGATGAGGAAGGTGACTTTGCCACCCAATTTGAGCATGGGGATTCGTACCATACCTTCAGTTCTCACGCCTATAAAAATCCATTATTTCAACCTTTCCTGGAAGGAACCATGCTTCCTCTTTCATCCATGTACACACAAGGACCAGCTTCTCGACAAGAAGTACCAGCTTCCACATCCATCCATTACATACCACAAGTACAAAACCGATGGGGCACCTCTGACTACTTCAACGCAACACGTTCAGGGGATCACCTCATAATCGGTGGCTGGGCAGTGGGTTTCACTAGTTTTCCAGCAACACCAACCTACTCTCTATAACATACCACACCCTCTAATCCCATATCTAAATGTTGCTCCACTACAAAAATTGACAATCCAATAGTATCCCTTTCCACAAATAATGCAACAGTCAAATTACTATCAATTGCAATTTATTCAACTCGATGGTCTGCCTACCACCCAAGAGTGGGCAGACATGAAGCAAATGATGCACATGTTAATTGAAGAGGTAAAGCACCTTAAAACTGCAAACACTTAGGAAATTAAGGTGTTCGACTTCTACCAAGATGATCCAATCCATCCTTCAGTTCCACCTTTAACCTTGCCAAAGGAAATCCCATTACCCCAGCTAACCAAGTACAATGGAGAGGGAGATCCAAACGCTCATCTAGTGACATTTTGACTAGAATTTTTATTGCTTCAGGCCTGGCCTCATGCAATTCTACACGTATTTGTCNTTATTGCTTCAGGCCTGGCCTCATGCAATTCTACACGTATTTGTCATGTCCTTAATGGGAAAAGCCTTAGACTGGTACCGAGCTTTACCCCATAACTCCATATCCTCTCTGGAGGATTTGTTACATCAGTTTGTCACCCATTTTAAATATAATTTAAAGCCTGAAGCCACAATGAATAGCTTGATTCAGATTAAACAAGAGCCTTTAGAGCCTGTACAAAAATTCATCCAAAGGTGGAGTGCAATCCTAAATGAACTTCATGAGCCCATACCTGAGACATACTTGCTCACCATTTTTAAGGCTACCGTGAATGATTTTGTTAAATCAAAACTTTACTATCTGAGTGCTCGTACTTTGAGCCAAGCATTTGCACAAATCAAGAACATAGAAGAGGAAGCGTAATGATGAGACGCGACATGCACTGTGCCGCAATATCACGTCTTTCCCTGCGATATCGCGTACGCGATATTTCGGTCCGCCGCCATATCTATAAATAAGAGGCGGCACTCCCTCATTTCCCAATCCTGGCTAGAAGTAG